>JAWZYT010003863.1:2500-51297 GCA_034508575.1 Petrolisthes manimaculis | reverse complement strand
GGTAACTATTAACAATAATCTATAAGTTCATTTTAATCTATGACTCATATGTTAATACACAAATGATACACACAACTATATACAAGACATATACTCATAATTTTAGCCACTTATTTACATCACTTTTAAAACTATGCATAGTTAGAGCTTGATGAATACCAGTTTCTCTAACCAGGTTATTCCACAGCCTAGTGTAACGCGGTACAAAGGAGCGAAGGAATGTCTCTGTCCTGGTGAAGGGAACACTAAGTTGATGGACTCTGGTAGAAGCGTCCCTTGTGGAGTGGGGGTGAGGCGTCGCCCACGGCTGCCGGAGAGCAGAAAGGTGCGGGGCGCCCTCCCTGTGAATCTTGTATGTAGCACATAGACCCGCCACATCCCGCCTGTGCTGTAGAGGCTGTAGTGAAGGGACCTGCTCGTCTGGTGAAGCCTTGTCGTTGATGAGCCGCTGGGCACGGTTTTGAACTTTGTCAAGGAGACCGAGGTATGACGGGGGACAGGACGACCAAGTCAGAGGAGCATACTCCATGATGGAGCGGACTTGGGCCGCGTAGAGGTTTGAAACTCCCCGGGCGTCTAGAAGGTGCGAGACACGCCTGACACAGCTCAACCTGCCCGCTGCTTTAGAAGCTGTTTTCTTGACATGGCTGGTGAAGGATATGGCGCTATCTATCTCCACGCCAAGAATGGTCACTGTAGTTTGCAGTGGCAGGACCAATCCATCCAGATGAATGGAAGGGATGGGAATGGCAGGGGGACTGCGTCGCCTGGTGACCAACATGACCTGGGTCTTGTCTTGGGCCAGGTCCACTTGCCACCGTCGTCCCCATGAAGTGATGGTCTCCAGTGTCTGGTTGATGAGGGCAACAGTAGCATGGTGGTCAGTACTGTCACAAGGGAATGTGAGTGTGCAGTCATCGGCGTAGGCGTAGGCTTCAGGGATGAGCTGCAACAGATCATTGAAGAATACATTCCAAAGCAGTGGACCAAGCACACTGCCTTGTGGAACACCAGCACCAATTGGGTGGTCCTTTGACGACTGTCCATCCACCATCACACAGAGGGATCTGTCCCTCAGGTAGTCATGTAAGAGGTGTAGGAGGCCTTCACACACGCCCATACTGCGGAGTTTGGTAGTGAGACCAGCGTGCCACACTCTATCAAACGCACCAGCGATGTCCAGAGCGATGACAAAGCTGTCCCTTCCTCTGTCCAGAGATTGGTGCCATGAGGTGGACATGTGGAGTAGGATGTCATTGGTAGACCTGTTGGAGCGGAAGCCAAATTGTTTATTACTGAGGAGTCTATGTTTGTCGAAGAAGGTGGTGATTCTTCTGGCAATGATAGACTCCAGAGTCTTACCAAGGACAGACAAAAGGGAGACAGGTCTATAGTTTTTTGGCTCCGTCTTCGTTGCCTTTTTATGTATGGCTGCCACCTTTGCCACTTTCCAGAGGGAGGGCCACTTACCAGTGCGTAAGCAGCACTGGAAGACGGCAGTGACAGGGGCAGCCAATTGAGTGGCACAGTTTTTCAATATATGAGGTGAGACTCCATCTGGTCCTAAGGCCTTCTTGCTGTCGGTTAATTGTAGCTGTTTCTTCACCTCATCTGTACCTAAAATCACTTCTTTAATTGACGCGTTGGTAAGACGTGGCACGACAGGAGAGAGACGTCCAGGATCAGGAACAGACATCTTGTGGGAGAAGTGAGAAGCCAGCACCTCGGCCTTCTCACAGCTCATGGTGGCAATTGAGTCATCGGACTTATGTAGAGGAGGAATATGGTCATCAGGAGAGAAACCTTGATGGTCCTTGAGGGCTGCCCACCAGGTTTTACTTCCTATAGCTCGCCCTGAGAGTTTGGTTCTCAGCTCCTCCTGCCATCGTTGCTGAGAAACTTGCTGCACCCGACTCATGTTGTCACAGGCCTCCTTATGACGCTGTTTATTTAGCTGTGTCGGGTGACGCTTGTAGCGTTTCCAGGCATTACTTTTGTTATTGGCTGCTATTCTGCAGTCATACCCGAACCAAGGCCGGTCGAGTGGCTTGACCGTGAATGTGTGGTTGGGGACGTACTGCTCCTGCAGAGAGAGGATGGTGTTTGTGAGGCCCTTCACTTGGGCATCTACGTCACCTACCAGGATGTTGTGCCAGGGTGTGGTGCGTAGCGCTTCTTGGAAGCCATCCCAGTCGGCCTTGCCCCATAGCCAGTTGGTGCGCTTCATGGGGGCATCTCGCAGAGCAGCAACATTTACCGTGGTGAGGACCGCCAGGTGATCAGAGGACCCCACAGTACTGAGAGGACGGCAGGTGACGACACCCTCTGAAAGATCACTGATGACAGGATCCAAGGAAGAACCTGAGATGTGTGTTGGAAACTTGACATGGTTTGTGAGATTGTACACTGTCAGCAGCTCCTCAAAAGATCTTGCAATGAGGTGTTGATTAAGGTCACCTACAATGATGGTGTGATTGCAGGAGAACTGCTGCAATAACCTGTCCAGGTGGGTGCACAGGAACTGTATGGGCTCATTTCCTTGCCACTGAGGACGGTAACAGACACAGAGAAGTGTAGCACCATGACGTTTTGTCCAAATTTTGAAGTACATCATTTCAAGGTGGTCAGGGAATGTTACATCTAAGGGCTGGACTGACAGGTTCTTACGGAAACAGACCGCGACACCACCAAAGGTTCCTCGCGTCCTGTCCCGTCGATGCCACCTCGTGTATCCTTGAATGAGACCATAATTGTTGGGAATGGTTTCGTTCAGGAAGGTTTCTACCGTAGCCACCACATCAGGTGAGTGTGGGATCACATGAGAGTGGATGAGGTCGCCGATGTTTGTCTGAAGACCCCTGACATTGGCAGAGAGGATGGAGAGGTGGTCACGATTACTGGCTTGCATGACTCCACACACCGGGATGGTTGTAGGGAGGCTGTGTTGGGCCAGGATAGGTCTGGAGTGGCTGTTGTTGTCCTGTCAATACTGGTTGTGCAGTCCAGTTGCCTTGTGGGGGTGGGGCAGGAGCTGCAGGGTGGCAAGAGGCAGGAGTGAGAAGGCGACTGAGGGATTGCACGAGAATTGCGTTATTCTGAGCTTGTTCAGAAGAGATCCTATGGAGGAAGTGTTGTTGTCTCTCCTCTGCCAGACGGGTGTGACAATCTTGAGTGGAATGTCCTTGCCGATGACAATAATCACACCTTGTTTTCCTTAGGCAGGTAGACTCTGTGTGTCCTTTACGTTTACAGTAGTGGCAGAAATGTAAAGCTTCAGTACTTGGGTGGTTAGCTGCACTAAAGAAAGTTTTGGGCTTCTGTCTCTTATTATTTATTTTACTATGATTATTTACTTGTCTCTGATTGTTGTTCACAGAATTTCTAGTGAAAGGTATTCTGGACGGCTTAGGTGGTCGTTGTTGGCCTGGGTTACCTATCCGAAGCTGAGTAGAATTGCGTGACGGGTTGGTGAGTTGCTGGACAGTGTTGGATGCAGCGCCAGGTGGGTCCGGGTCAGGTACGGCAGTGCCAGGCTCTCTCTCTCTCGTGTGTCCCCTTTTCCTTTCCCTTGCACTGTTTCCTCTTATTACACCCTTTCGTCCTCTCTGTGCTATTATTCTTTTACTTTCACTCATTCCCCTCGCCATTCTCTTTCTCCAACTCTTCCACTTTCTCCACATTGACCGGTTTCGTTTCTTTGTACCTCTCGCCTTTTCCCCTCTATTCCCCCCTTCTCAAACCTCCACATCTCCCTATCCTGGTTCTTTTTCTCCCCTCTCTGCCCCCTCTTCCCCTCCTTTCTCCCTTCCCAGTTCCCTCTCTCTTCTATTTCTCCTCCTTGTTCCCCTTTTCCCATCTTTCTTCCCCTGTCCTCATCTCCCCTTCCTGTCTCATCATCTTCCTACCTCTTCTGTGTCTTATTTTTTTCCTTTCACGTCTCACTGTCTCCTCTTCTCCCTTCCTTGTCTCCTCTTCTACCTCCTTTCACCCTTCTTTCTATTAGGCTATCTAGTCTATACTGTGTTCCCTTTCCTCACTACCTTCGCTCTTCTCCCCTTAACCATCCTTTCAATACTCTCATCATTCCAATCTCTCGTCTTCCCATTCTACTTTCTTATTCACTTCATCACACCTCCTCCTCCTCCCTCTAACTAGTGGTTTTTGCTTCTCTGTGTAGCGTACATGAGATACCTCCTTAAAATATACCCATCCTTCCTTGTCTCCTTGCATTTCTAGTCTTTTCCTCTCACGTGTCCTTCCTTATGTGCTTCTCCTGTTTCCACGCTTGTCACCACCTAACCTAACCTACCCAACACGTCTCTCTTCCCCTTTCCTTTCTTTATCTTCTCACAGACTTTCCTCCCATTACAAACCTCCTTCATTCCTTTCTTGTCCCCGATCTTCTTCCCCCTCTCTCATTTTCACCACTTTTACTGTACTTGCCTCACCTTCCCCTCTTGCTAATTCCCCTTCATTGCTGCACTTATGTACTAATGTGCACAAGAGCCTCGTAAACATGCACATTCGCACGCTTAAGTTAACATACACTCTTGTTTAGACGGCTTGAAAATCTACCTTGTCGTAATATCCAGGTAGATATTCTATAGGGGGAACTCTTGTCCATACACACATACACATACAGTCTTTCAAATTGTATATAAATACAAGCCTAATCCTTGCCCAAAATAACAGATTGATGGCCTTGTCTTACATAAATTCTAAGTTTGCATTATACTAGGATAAAACACACTTTCTTGTACGCAGTGTCATATAAACCCAATACACACATGCTGTATACTGGTGCTCTTCTATACCAAAAGCATACACAGAAATACGCACCCTAGTATAGGCTACACAGTCATACATAACCATACACACATTTTGCGCAACTTGTTTGAACACATACAGTTGTTTTCCCAGTTGCCAAGAGAAACACACACACACACACACACACACTCACACACACACACCTCAAACATTTTTTCACTTTTGGTCTCTCTTTGGGTTTTCTTTCTTTAATTGCATCATGAGGGCAGGAAATAGCTACCTCCTGTTTGCCTCACTCCAGCACTTTCTTGCCCCAACCTAGTGTGGGTGGTGGTAGGGAGGGTGCATTAAAGGCGCTGTATGGTGTTGGGTACATGGGAGTTTGGGACTTATGGTGGTTAGAAGCAAGGAGGGAGGGAGGAACAACCCGTGGTGGAGAAGAGTAGGAGGAAGGAGCATTAGAGGTGGCAGGGAGAGGAAGAGAAAGGAGATGTGGTCGTGAGAAAGAGAGGAAGTGGTGGTGTTTTGATGGAAGGACGTTTTTATTTATATTATATTTCTTATTTTTTTATGGATTGAAAAAGGGGCAGGGAGGTCGAATATCATGTGGCAGTCTATCTCGTTCTCTGTTTTTTAACCCTATACGTTTTTATTGGTCTGTTTTTCCATATGGATTGTTGAGATTTCCGGAAGGTTTACTTATATACACTTCATACATGGATAATCATATTCTTTAATTAATCATTTCGTAGTCAAATATTTTCACTCCTTCAATGTTGTCTGTCTTACTATATGTCTCTATTATTAACTAAGTTTGAATTATTGTTGTCTTTATTTTCTGTATTTTTTCCAAACATTTCATATCTCCTTCATGATTTCTACCTCATACTTCTCACTCTTGTCCTGACATCTCTTTCTCTTTCGCTGCGCCGTGCTTCTTACGTTCCCTCTCCCCTCCTCTTTCTTCTGTTCCCCCTCCCCTCCTTTTTCTTCTGTTCCCTCTCCCCTCCTCTTTCGTCTGTTTCCCCTTCCCTCCTCTTTCTTCTGTTCCCTCTCCCCTCTTCTTTCTTCTGTTTCCCCTCCCCTCGTCTTTCTTCTGTTTCCCCTCCCCTCCTCTTTCTTCTGTTTCCCTCCCTGTCACATTTTTCACCACATCTTTGCTGGCCTCCTTGCTGCTATGACCCAGAGCTCTCCCATTGATTGGCTGGGTGGCGGGTGTAAGTAGCCAATCAGCGCCAGGCAAGGAGCAGCAACCCTGGCATATTGGCTGTTACCTCCTGTCTTTACCTGCTACTGTCCCTCCTGTTGGCTTTCTGTCGGTTGTAGAGCATTTTGTGTGCTTTGTTTGCTTTCTTGCTTGTTCCTTTTTTATCAATTTGTTGGTGCATACTCCCTTTCAGCTGTACGGTCTTTCTGGTGGTGTTTTCATTCCTTTATTTTTTTTACTGTAAAGCCAGGAGGTTTTGATTCTTGTTTGCCTTTTCTGCTGTTGTGTGTCTTTGTCTTCTATTTACTTGTTTTTTTGTGTATTGTATCCATTGCAGCTACTCCCTGTTAATTGTTTCTGTGTTCTGTTGTCATTATTTCTTTGCATGTATTGTGTTTGTAGTTTCCTGTATTTTTTGTTAAGTATAATGACACATCACAAGCGATTTGTTTCTAGTGTAGTCACAGTTTTCATTAGCACGATTACCTATCCCCTGTTAAAAGTGAGGATTAAAGCATTTTATTATGGACTTACGCCAGTAATATCTCTTCATTTGATATAAAAACACAAAAAGCTGAAGGTTGTCACACACACACACACACACACACACACACACACACACACACACACACACACACACACACACACACACACACACAGGAACCATTTCTTAGCCAAGCACGCACGTACTGGGGTAGCTCTGTAATGGACAAATATATACCTCACCAGAGAGAAGAAATGCCGTGTGTGTGTGTGTGTGTGTTCAGTCAGCTAGGCTAACCTGAACTACGAGGAAACATGCTGCTTCCACTTTTCCTTTCCCTCTCACTTTGCCTTATACACACACGCCCAAACCGGATTGTTATAGTTTTTGCAATGTTAACATTTAAACCTTCCTTGCAGTTCACCAAAGAGGCTTGACAGGAATGATAAATTAATGTAGTATTTGGTCAGTACTTCATTGTAGCCTACTGTGGGAAACTAGTATTCTGTAAATATTGTCTGGTAGTATATGGATGTGTGTTTGGTTTTGGTGAATTACGTGTAAATTTAATTGTAATGAATTGTGTGTGTGTTATTGGGGTGTTGTTAGATGTTGTATATAATGGTTGTAGCGTGTTACAAGTCTAGGGTCTCTCGTCAGGGTATTAGAACCAATTTCTGTTGTGGTGGAAAGTGCAGATGCAGTGTGATTAGGTGTGATTAATTGGCAGGTGTCTGTAGTGAAATGGAAATGTGTTCATGCGTGTTGGTGATGCAGGTTATGGTTGTAATTTGTGTGTGTTGTGCATCATTCCTGCTTTTGTAATATTTCATTGCTTAAGGAGTACCGTAGCCTATGTTTGCGATCTTTTGATATTATTGTCATTGTTGTGGAAATTAAGGCCATAAAATGAATATTGCCTTGATTACTGTATATTGTATTTGGTGTGAACTGTTATGAGAACGAAAGTCAAATTTAAGGCATAAATGACAGAACGCAGCTGGATGCAGAGAATGACTTAATGTGAACTTCCAACCTTATCACTTTCCTGGGGATAATTTCACCAAAGAGGCTCGTTTCCCATGTTGTTAGTTGGATGATTCGGGTATTCCTGTTTCTTCAACCATTTATTAATAATATTTAGTTATAGGGGCGCTGCTGGTAAACCTCATTCTTTTACATAGGCTTCATATTCTTAGTTAATGAACTAGTTTTGTATACCTTAAACGCGTCTGCTTTTCTCGCATATTCTCTTCTCTTCGTCTCACTTCACTCTTCTTTCTTTTCTCTTCTTTTCTCCACTCTCCTACTCTTCAGTCCACATACTCTTTTCTCTCTCTCACTTCCTTCTCTTCTCTTCTCTTCTCCACTCTCCTACTCTCCAGTCTACATACTCTCTTCTCTTTCTCTCACTTCACTTTCCTTTTCTCTCCTCCTTTCCAGTCCACTTCTCTATCTTGCCTGTTCTCCTCCTCTCCTCACCCCTGACCAAGAAAGCTGGAGGCAGGAGCAATTGCCTCATTTGCTTCCCGTGTGTAATCCAACCCCCCGAGCTGTTTGTTGTTGTGGCTCTTATCTCTCTCTCTCTCTCTCTCTCTCTCTCTCTCTCTCTCTCTCTCTCTCTGTGACTCAGAAATGTGGTAAACTTCAGGATGTGATTAATTTGGCATATTTTAAATTTATTTATATTAGGCGCAGCAACAACATATTTTAAATTTATTTATATTAGGCGCAGCAACAACATATTTTAAAGCAAATTTTGTTCTCTAATGGGTTTCTTCATTCGATGCGGATCTTGAGGCACACTTGTGAATAATAAATGGTCAGTACTGCAGTAACTCTAATCTCTATTGATCATTTACTCTTCGGTACCTTACTACTCGCTGAGAAGCAGATCAACCATCGTGGGTACTTATTTTAGTATAATGGGTCATTATTCATCCGTAGTAGTTCACATTGTTCATTTTTTATCCCTTAGTTTGTGTATGAGAGAGAGACAGAGACAGAGTACGTGCTTTCGTGTGTGTATGTGTGTGTGTGCGGTCGCTTGTATTTATACGTGTGTGCTGAGAGAGAGAGAAAGAGAGAGGACCAGCTGTCTCAACATGCATGTCTAACACCGAATAATTAATTTCAATACGTTTTATTAATATCTGACTTTGTGAAATTTGTAAAGAAAATAAAGAACCTCATAGTTAGCCCTCGAGAATACATCTAACGCAGTTAATACAAATGCAATTAAATAATCTGAGTAACAATTTAGGCGATGAAACAAAATGAGCAAATTAAAATAAATAGTTGCCTACGTAATAGATATTGTAAATTATAATGATGTAAATTCAAACCAAAGGGAAAGTAAACTGTTACACAATAAGAAGCAGAAGAGGAGGGGGAGGGAATAATAAGGTAGAAGAGGGGATGACTGGTCTAGAAAAAACAAATGAAGAAAATGAAGTAAAGTGGATAATAACTGGATGAAGCTAAGGGAAGAAAGAGAAAGGAATAAATGATAAATTGGAGCTGAGAAGGTCAAACCTAATACAGATGAAACGAACACCAGGAGGAAAAGAAATTAAAGAATAGGGGATAATAACAGGAGGAAGCGAAGGGAAGAAGGATAAAGGAATAAATAATAAGATGGAGCTGAGAAGGTCAAACATAATACAGATGGAACGAACAGCAGGAGGAAAAATACAAACAAAAGAAAATCAAGAAAAAGGGGAGTGATAATTAATAACAGATGCAAAATCGTTTGATGTTGGCCTCGATATATCATGTAGTTGTTGAAGTGGAGTATCTTTCTTAAGGGGGAAGTTTTGTGTTGCTAAATCTGGAGTAAGTGAATCCTCTAAACTATTCCAAGCAACATAACACTATTATTTTTACTTTTCTGGTCCTGTTTCCTAGCATACTTTGGAGGAATCAAGGCACTCCAAAGTACCAAAAAAGAATTACCACCTTAAGGGTTGAAATGATGTCACTACTGGGTCTTAGAAGGATGTTAGTTCCTCTTCGACGTATGATGTTTTCTAAAACTAATTAAATCAATCGCATAATCTTGTAATACCTGTACAGCACAAAGATAGTGTTGATTTTATTGCCTTTGATGTATTATTCATGAAAAAAACACTTAACATGCAATTGTTAAGAGGGGAGTATACTTTTGATACATAGGAGTGCATTGATTCCTCTATAAAATAATGGTGGCCTGTTGCTTGGAATACTTTGGATGAATGAATTGGTCCAGATTTACCAACACTGTATTAACCCCTTAATTAGTGATTGATTTTGTATAAATATTATATGAAGGACAGACTCATGGTCAGCGAAAATGGTCAGTGGTATATATTGCCTATAAATAACCAGAATAGGAGATGATACGGCCTTTTTAAAATGTTTTCCCCGCTGGAGTTTTGTGTCAATAGTCTGGAAAGTTATGCAAACTGGAACTGTATAAACCCGAGGCAGTGATCCTGACTGCTTCATATTGGGTTGAAAATGGAAACATGTTGTCCTGATATATCCAGGACCTGTGGCAAAGCTTTGTGTGATGTGGTCCGTGTAGGCTATGTGAGAGAGAGAGAGAGAGAGAGAGAGAGAGAGAGAGAGAGAGAGAGAGAGAGAGAGAGAGAGAATAGGATATCGAACTGGGAGAATATGAAGATTGTTGTGCTAAATATTGATATAAACAAATTGCTTTAGGCGAACATCAACTCTGATTTTCTTATCAAAATATTTTCTTGAAAAATTAATAAAATACATAAAGAGAAAATAACTAACTTACGGTAGTAGACACATAGATTTAATTAGCTCTGAATAGGAAAATCAATATGAAATATAAGAAAACATTGAAGATATGGAGAAATAGTTTTTCTTTCAGTGTGATACAGAAATTCATCCTAATTAGGAAAAGGCAATAAAAGTGACAAGGATTCAGCATTAGAAACATGATAAGGAAATAAGTCGGGGGAAGTAAATGGAAAACGTAAGAAGGTAGATCCTGATAAATTAATACCAAATATCGAAAACAGTTAAACGAAGAGAACAAAGTGGAAACAAGAGCGTTCGAAGATCACAAACCTCTGCCAAGTCTAAGTAAGCATCCCAAGTGAAACTGTATGTTCGTGAAACTCTTGAAGTGAAGTCGTAGAGTATAGCCTATATATAAAATAATCTTGGATACAAATTTTGATCTCTCCCAAAATCAAATATCTTGTTTCTAGGCTTAAAAAAAGCCTAGTAGTCACTAGGCTTAAAAAAAAGATTAAAAAAAATCGTAACTTCTTGTGTAGTCCAGTGAACAAATAGACATACAAAGCAAACCGAACCAGAAACGTAATCTCTTTAGAGGATGTATATAACGAATATTAATAAGTGTAAAGAATATAACTTATTATTGGACTGAATGAAGAAAGACGAAGTGAGGGACAAGCACTCATGAAGAGGAATGAGTGTTACAATATGATTACGAGTTAGTACAATAATTATTAATATGGTTTTACCGATATGAATAACTTAATAATAACATACAAGGGAAGATAGTAAAGATAATGGAAGAGAGGGTAGGAAAAGTGATGATGCAAGAAGGAATGAATAGGAAATGAACATGTTGGCTGAATAATGAACGGAGGAAAACTCTAGATCAAAGGAAGTAACTAAGGAGGAGGAGAGAGAGAGAGAGAGAGAGAGAGAGAGAGAGAGAGAGAGAGAGAGAGAGAGAGAGAGAGAGATGAGTGTTATGCATTTTAAAGTAATCAGCTACGAGAGAGAGAGAGAGAGAGAGAATATAGATAGTCAGACAAAGAAATTAAGAGAGAGAGGGGGATGAGGTAGACAGGCGGGTAAAGGAACAGACAGATAGACAGACAAAGAGGAAAGCAAACACACACAGAGAGAGAGAGAGAGAGAGAGAGAGAGAGAGAGAGGGAAGCGAGAGCAATAAGGACGGGAAGTAAGAATGAGATACCAGGGCTTGATTTCTCTTGAAGTCTCTCCCAAGGTTTCATTTAACTCAGAGTGTGTTTAAACTTATCATGGAATATAATAAGAGTTTTGTTGCTTACCTGTTATTTCGCCTCGTCTTCCTGTTTGTAATTTTTCAGTTTTTTTATTTATGTATGTACCTTTTATATTTCTCTTATTCGTTTTTTTTTTTCAGTAGCCTACGTGCCTATTTTCTAATTTATATAAATGTCTAATTCGTCTCTTCCTTCCGTTCTTGTTTTATTATTTTATTTTTCCTCATTTATTTTTCATTCCTCCCTTTGTTCCTTCCTTCTGTTTCATCATTCGTTCGTTTCTTTCTTCCATTCTTTATTCTTTCTAACTTTCCTTTCTTCCGTTGTTTTTACATATTTTTAACTTCACCCTTCTTTCTTTCTCAAGGTATTATCATCTCTTACCTGTCTATTTTAATTATCCTTTCTTCATCTCATTCCTATTCTCCACCTTTCTCGAGTTTATCCTCCTTCCTCTTTATTTGTTTCCTTTCACCTTATCTCTTCGCCTCCTTCCTACCCTTCTCTCCTTCCTACCCTTCTCTCTTTCCTACCTCTTCTCTTCATTACATTCTTCCTACTATATCTTCACCTCCTTCCTTCCTCCTCTTCTCTCCTTCCTTCCTCCTCTTCTCTCCTTCCTACCCTTCTCTCTTTCCTACCTCTTCTCTTCATTACATTCTTCCTACTATATCTTCACCTCCTTCCTTCCTCCTCTTCTCTCCTTCCTTCCTCCTCTTCTCTCCTTCCTATCCTTCTCTCCTTCCTACCTCTTCTCTTCATTACATTCTTCCTACTATATCTTCACCTCCTTCCTTCCTCCCCTTCTCCCCTTCTCTCTTTCTCTCCTTCCTCATATCATCTTATTAATTATCTGTGTACCATCTCTTCCATCATCTGCAGTCATGCCTCTTCATCATTTTCTTTTTCCCATATTTTTTTTCTCCACTTTCTTTTATTTTTATTCATTGCCTTTCCATTACTTTAATTATCGTCCTCTTCCTCATTCTTCAGTTTTTCTTATTTATTTTTCAGTTTTAATTTATTTTATTAATTTATTAATTTATCTGCGCTGTTACATACTAAATTCACATGCCTTCAATTTTGTTCTCCTCTTTCTCTTCCTCATTCATTCTAAAATATACATTATAGTGAATGAACGAATTCTTAACAAATACCATATAGGCTAGTTAGGTTAGGTTAGGCTAGGTTGGAGAGAGAAACACCATAGATGAAAAGTGTCTTAGAATGGTCCAAAATAGTGAATAATGATTTAAAAATACACATTATAGTGAATGAACGAATTTTTAACAAATACCATATTGTTAGGTTAGGTTCTAACCTAACCTAACTTTTTGTACTTTGATTCTCTTTTTATCAGCACTATATTATATAAGACATCGAACACCAATTCCTCCTTCCATTTTCTCTTTCTATCTTCCTCCTCCTTCCATTTTCTCTTTCTATCTTCCTCCTCCTTCCATTTTCTCTTTCTATCTTACTCCTCCTTCCATTTTCTCTTTCTATCTTCCTCCTCCTCCTTCCATTTTCTCTTTCTATCTTCCTCCTTTCATTTTCTCTTTCTATCCTCCTTCTCCTTTACTTCTTTTCTTTTTCACTCGTGTCGTTTTCATTATGTCTCACTCACTCTCCTACTTCTCCCCTCCCAGATTTTTCGTCTTCCGCATTCTTCCCCCAAAGTATCTCATGTTTCATTCACTTTCCTTCACTTTCCTTTCCTTTCCCTTGATAACTTATTTTCTTCTACCGTGATGGTTTGGCTTATAGGGAAAATGTTTACGTCTTGGGTTTTCTTTATTTTTATTTTTGGGGCTGCGTGGGTGAATTTGTGGGTTGTTTCTTGTAGAGGTTGTTGTAATATACTTGTGTTTGTCTTATGTGTTTTGTTAAGGTAATTTTATGTTTAGTTATGATATATGCGTTTGTATACGTGAGTACAAAATATCCGGTAGTAACAGGAAGTTTGATGAGCAGTACTGACCTTGAAAACGTCATAGCCTATTCAATAAGTCGCCATAAAATCATAGCTTTTGACTACCCTGAGTTCTGAAGTGTTGAGCTTAGTGCCATGTAGGCTATGTATGATCTTTTGTCCTGGTAAACTTCCAACCTTCTGCGGAGGAAACTACCACCTTGCGTAAATAATCATCCTTAAGGGGAGAGTATACTTTTGGTACATTGGAGTGCTATGATTCCTCCAAAGTATGCCAGGAAACAGAGTCAGAGGAACAAAAATAATGCTGGCCTGTTGCTTGGAATAGTTTGGAGGAATCATTTGCTCCGGATTTACCAAGACTGTATCCTCCCCCTAACTTACGAGTATAATGCTAAGCAACTCATGACCATAAATGTTCATGGGTAGATATGATGTTAATATTTTATTTTATTGCCACCATAGTGCACTGTTATTTGCACGTCATATTCTAACATTAAGAGCCATTCTGAGACACTTTTCTGCTACGGCATTTCCATCCATTTAGGTTAGGTAGCCGCCTTCAGTCCCCAATTTTCAAGGCGCGTCCTCATTATTGTAAGCAGGATGGGATTCAGACGGAAATGCCATATAAGAAAATTTTCATAATCTTTTCCTGATATTAGAATATAAAGTCATATAATAGTGCACTGTATAATAATTATCTAGCATACACATATATACTCGTTGCCGCCTAGTACCGGGTTATAAACTGGCTGGTAAGTGGTCTTAAATGTAGGGAATATATTATGCATGGAGGAGGCGGTTTACTTCCATGCTCAGTTTTAGTCTGTATCCTACCCGCTCTTGTTCTCCCGTGGGGCCACTGCTGCTGTTGTGCATATGTGTTGGAAGTAGACAAGAGGGTTACAGAAATAGTGTGGAAGATGTGGTGGAGGAGGGAACGAATAGGTGTGATGCAGGAACAGGTTGATATTTGAATTGTGGGAGGAAAGACGAGGTAGCCGAACTGCAGGCAATATACTAAGTCTTATTCCTCTCATATGAGAAATCAGTAGCTCCATATTCGTCTACACAACCTAGTCCTGCATCCTTAAAGTGGTGGGACTGGGATGAATAAATATATGGTGGAAGGATGTTGAGTTGTTGAGTAGATAGAGGAATGTGGAGGACCTGGTTAAAGGGAAGGAGGAAGAGGAAGTTGTGAGGGTGGAAGGAAAAATGTGTTGTCCCCAGATCACGATACTTTTGATAAATATGGTGGCTTAGGCTCTGCTCCGAGGAGGTTCTCAACTCTCAGGATGGAAAGTGTGTGGACAAAATAAAGATGAAAGGATTAAAATATGAGATGGGTAGTTGGAATTCGACAGCCGACTTTCCCAGTCTTTGACAGGGAGATATAGCCTATAGGAGAGAAGCAAAGAAGTGTCTTAGAGGAGGAGGTGAGGACACGATAAAGATTGTGAGAAAGGATAAGAGAAGGAATAGTGAAGAACCATCCTTGGGAGAATGTTTGGAAAATATACATATGAGGAGGAAGTTGGACAAGGGGTTGAATTAGAAAACACTTTAAAAGGGGGACCTCGTATTGCCATAGTCAGATGCCCAGTCGTCATTAAATGGTTAAATCTAACTGCTATGTTGGTATTTATATAAATGTGTGTATTGAAATAACTTCGCCATATATCAACAAATCTTTATCAGATTTGGCTCGGAGGTTCAAATGCATCTCAGAAAACTGTAGTTTAAGCCCCGCGGGGAAGTCGGCATGTAATTATATGTAAAGGGGTGCTATAAGGATTTGTGTTCTCATAAATGGTGATACATACAACGCTGTAAAATCGATTAAATAAATAAAATAACTTCCACAAGTGTAAAATGTTACTGGTGTTGTGTTGCATAGGATAGGTACCGGTACTTGGAATATTTGTTCCTCTAAGAACTGGTCTATGGCATAATTTGTTTACATATTGATGATAGCATTCATACTGAACACGATGTTTTTTGTATATTCAACTGCATTTTATGTGTGATGCACAATTCCTACACAAAATGTGATAGACGCCACGTGTAAGTAAGCCAGAGTGTATTAAAACATATACTGGACTTTAGCTGTGTAAGCTGCAGCCTTCCAGAAGAAACATGATGACTCGTCTGGAGAAAAGGTTAAGAAGGTGGCTGGTGGTTGGTGGGAGAGAAGTGGTTAGGTAGGGGCGTCGGGCGTCCACGGAGAAAAACAGTGTAAGAGAATAGTTTATTAAAGCCTGGGTTTTGAAAAAAATTAAAACTGTAAAACCTCCTGAACCCCACCTTTCCACTTGTTTTCCGTCACAGGCCTCCCTCTGCTCATACGTATGAAGGAAGAACTACAGGCAAGTAAGAAGCATGTGATGGAATTAGAAGAGAAATGTAATTATCTGGAAGACCATAGCCGACGCAATAACTTGCAGATTGTTGGCATGGAGGAACGACCGGAAGGTGAAACTTGGGAGCAGACGGCTGTCCAAGTTTCAAAACTGCTGGAGGATAAACTGGAGTTGTCCAATCTTCAAATGGAACGAGCACACAGGGTGGGACAACGCTCCGATCAACTCACTCGACCCATCATTGGCCGCTTCGTAAGATTCTGTGACCGTGAGGTGGTGATGCGCAGTGTTACTAAGCTCCGGGGAACCCGCATCTTTATTAATGAAGATCTCTGTCCTGCCTCTCAAAGTATAAGGAAGGCACAATTGACTTTGCTAAAAAAAGCAAGAAGCGAAGGTAAGTTGGCTTATTTTCGACACTCAAAGCTAGTGATAAAACAACGAATGAGAGCACCCCAACATGAGGTACCGACCAGGACGTCCCACAGTTCCAGACCATCTTCTTTGAATCATCCTCCTCCTGGTGGACGAGACAGTGAAAGTGAAAGTGGCCACCGCTCGGTGTTCCTGGTGCGGTCTCCAGTGTGGATTCAGCCGTTGGTGTGTTGGGTTCTCCTGCCGGTGTGGCAGCCGTTGTTGCTGCCCCTGATGTTACCGCTATGCTGGGGGCTGTCGGTGGTAGTGATGTTGCAGTGAGCCCATCCCCGAGGTCCGGTGTGTGCTCAGATGGAAAAAAAGATGTGCCGTCCCTTCCCACAGTGAGGAAGGTAAACACGAGAATGTCATCGCGACCACACAAGAAATAGTAACAACTGGTAAATCTAATATATATATTCCTGTATACTTTTACTTAAGATGGCAGATTACCAAATGGTCTTTCCTTTCCATAGTCTAAATGATGTTGAATTGGTTAATGTTTTGGATGGATGTAAATATAACTTATTTCCTTTAAATACAATTAATAACTTGAAATTTAATATATTAAATATCAGTCTTCTGTGATTTATCTAAAGCATTTGATACTGTATCCCATTCAATACTGTTAGAAAAATTATTGGTTTATGGTATTCGTGGTCCAGCTCACAATTGGTTTAGGAGTTATTTATGTGACAGACAACAGTGTACAATTTATAATAATGTTCCATCATCTTATTTGTCAATTAATTATGGTGTACCACAGGGCTCGGTCTTGGGACCTATTCTATTTTTACTCTATATAAATGATATTACACGTTGCACAGATAAGTTAAATTTTCTCCTATTTGCAGATGACACTACCATTTTTCTACAGGGACAGGAAGTTGATGATGTTAAAAATAAACTTAATGCTGAATTAATTCATGTATCAAACTGGATAAAGTGTAACAAACTAAGCTTAAATACTTCAAAAACGCACTATATGATATCACACCCATTGATGACGCATCCTATAGCAGATATAGATATTTACATTGATAATGTCAGACTTCATAAAGTTGAGGAGTTTAAGTTCTTAGGAGTCATAATTGATAACAAATTAAAATGGAAATCTCGTATATTGGAGATAAATACCAAGCTAAGTAAAATTTCAGGTGTATTGTGGAAAGTACGTCATAACATTCCCAGTGATTGTCTGAGGCAGATTTACCTAACACTTGCTTATCCATACCTTTTGTATTGTACAGCTTTATGGGGAGGGGCTTATAAAACCTACCTTGATAGTCTTATTGTTACACAAAAGAAAATTATACGGGTATTGACTTTCAGTCATCGGTATGCCCACACTAACTCCCTTTTTAAAGACCTTAAACTCCTGAAACTACCTGACATAATATCTCTTCAAACTAGCCTTTTTGTTCACAAATCTTTATATTCTCACACAAGTAACAGTGATTTTGAACAGATTTCTTCTAATGGTGACAGCAGGCGGCCACTTCCACTAAGATTACCATTATGTAGAACATTACATGCTCAACAGAGTGTCACCTTCCGTGGAGTTAGATGTTGGAACCAGTTGCCACAACAAATTAAAAATATTGTTTCCTTGAATACTTTTAAATTCAAGGTAAAGCAAAACCTATGTAATTCATATTAATATTATTGCATTAATATATTTTACCTGTTTTTTAGTTAAATTATTTGTATTGATTTTTAACATTATTGATTGTATTAACATTATTATCATTAAATTTATTGCATTCATATATTATCATATTAATTTTATTATATTCATATATTATCATATTAATTTTATTGCATTCATATATTTTACCTGTTTTTTAGTTAATTAAACAAATTAATTGTATTGATTTTTAACATTATTAATTACATTAGCGTTATTATCATTAAATTTATTGCATTAATATATTATCATATTAATTTTATTGCATTCATATATTTTACCTGTTTTTTAGTTAAACAAATTATTTGTATTGAGTATTAACTATTAATTACATTAACATTATTATAATTAAATTATTGCATGCATATATTATCATATTAATTTTATTGCATTCATATATTTTATCTGTTTTTTAGTTAATTAAACAAATTATTTGTATTGATTTTTAACATTATTAAATATATTAACATTATTATCATTAAATTTATATCATTCATATATTATCATATTACTTGTATTGCATTCATATATCATACCTGTTTTTTAGTTAATTAAACAACATAACCAGTCTCTTCTTAAATAAGACTGTTGTGTGTCATTTTGTAAAGGTTATGTAACCATTATTTCATACCGTCCATGTACTGTTTTATTTGTATTGATTTTTTTCGTTTGGATATTATAGTTATAATGGTATCAGGGTTACGAAAAAGATAAATGTGTTTATAATCTTAGGCCTTTTAGCTGATTTTCTACGGCAAAATAATACTGTATATTATAGCTAGTAGCATCAGGTCTATATAAAAGCTTCGGCTTAACAGACCTGTTTCCTCATATAGCCTATTTTAATGTAAACATGTACTATTCATACAATTGTAATATTGAGGCCAAATAAATGTATCGTATCGTATCGTATCCATCCCCTTGTTGAAGGCTTACGTTAAATACCGTTAAGGAAGAGGGAAAAGGGGCAGAGGATATGGTGACTCGTATTGTTATATAAAATGGCTATTCTAATGTAGTCTCAGAAACAAAATGTTGACTGACAGTGATGACTAATTTCCCTCCTGTACATAACGTAGCCTATGTCCTTCACAACTGAAGAGTCTCTCCCACTTCAAAGTAAGATAAGAATCTAGGTCTGTCAGTACCTCGCCTCACCTCACCTCCCCACCCTCGTCTCCTTACCATTGATCTATGCCGTACCCAGACCTAAGAATGCTTCGACCACGCCTCATTCAGCGTTTGTTTACATTTCTTTACTGCTTTGTTTACACTAGCTCCGCCTCTGCCTACTTCGGCCAGACCATGGAGGTACACACAGAATCTTCTTGCAGAGTTGTATCATATATTTAGTTTCCTGTAGTTATTTATTTATTTATTTATTTTAGTATTTTTTTCTGTTTCCGGTGGCTGAGAAAAGAGTGCACTTTTGTCGTTCGAGTGAATTTTAATGATGATGATTAATATTATAATTTATTTACATTCGTTAATTAGAGGAGAATGAATATATAAATATAATCTTTCGATATTATTACAGTAATCGTAAAAATAGTGTATTATTTGTTTAGTTTGGCTTGTATCTCTCTCTCTCTCCTACTTAACTTTGGTTGTCTTTCTTGTCTTCATCCATCTCTCTCTTCTTCACTGCATGTTGTCTCTCTTCCTCTCCATCTATCGTCTTTTTTTATTCCTAGCTTCCAGTCGCTCCTCTTCACCCTCTTCTCTCCTTCTCCTCACGTCGTCTTCGTCTTTCCCATTTTTCGGACCATTGGCGGCACCATCTCCTCTCCCCATCCCTCCCTCCCTCCCCTCCTTCCCTCTCCCCTCCTTCCCTCTCCCCTCCTTCCCTCTCCCCTCTCCTCCCCTCTCCCCACCCCCACCTTGGTCCCTGGAGGCTGGAGTCACACGCATCCCCTCTTGCACTCCTTCCCACCCGCACGCACTTCCTCCCAGCCACACGCACTCTTCGACTTACTCATTCCCTCCCATTTTCTCTCATACTTTCCTCCTCCACCTCACTCGGGCTCACTTCCTTCCTCACACGCACACAATCTCCCCACCAAACACACACACACAATCTCTCCTCACCACACACACGACCACACTACACACATTTTCCCCTCCAAAAACAAATCCTCCACCCATGCCCATATAACGTATTACATAGTTACCTGTATATACTGTTATGTGTGTCTCCATTGTTACATGCAGAGAAACAACAAAGACCCTTAAAGTGTATCCAGGAGCTTTTCTTATCGAGGTAAAGTTAATAGTGATGTGGTGAAGCGATTTCCTAATAGAACAGAATTAGTCATCTGTTATAAGTCGTTCATGAGTTTGCGACTTAAATCCTATTAATTAATGCCTAAGTGCCTTTTAGGCTTATATGTGCAGTACATATACTTTGTTACTCAATAATCAAATGTGACAAAACTCGTCATGCGCGTATGTACAGAGTTTATGAATTGAATAGTTTTACTTTTTTTATTCGTCAAATTGTATTACATTTTATATTACAATTTGACGAATAAAGTATCTTATCTTATCTTATCACTTGTAGCCTGGGGTCAATGAATATTTAAACGCGAATAAGAATCTATACACTGGTGAGCTGTAAATGTCTGTGTGAAGGAATGGATCGGGTGAAACATAAGTCTGCTGTTGACATGCCTGAGTCAGAAACAATGATTTTGTTCACTTGGCCCTGGCCGGAGTAGCCTAATAAGAATCGTTGATGTAAATGTGTCGGTGGGAAATAACTATAGCCTACATGTCAGTTAATATACTATTATCGATGAAGGTTGTACATACAGCTTTCATTCGAACATTATAATTATGCACTTGACGAGCTCCAGCAAGGCAACCAAACTCGCAGTTGAACTGAAAGCAATTATTATAAGATTTCGACCAACTTCCCGAATATTCAAAGCATTTCTAAAGATTTTGTACCCCGAGAGTGCAGAGTACTTGTACTATGAGAGAGACTATAGAAATCCAGTAAAGGTATAAGGTCTGAGAAAAAAGAGGATGAAAGGGGAAACTATTGTAGTACCAAATGATAAGGTGGCGAGACAGACATAGGTCCTACCTCTCTTGTATAATTTGTAGATGAACCAGGCTGTTGTGAAGTGAGGAGTAATGCGACCGTAAGAGAAGGATGTGAAGTGAGAGAAGGCAACGAGAAGTAATTGGATGTGGTGGCTATAGAGGGGCAGAGGGAAGAAGGGAAAGCGAGAAGGTGAAAGGGTTCTTGGAGTTGGGAATGGGAGGGCAAAAGGATGATGAATGAATGAATAATAGTAGTAGGGGAGAGGGAAGGAACGAGAACAACTATAGGGAGATGGGGAAAGAAGTAGGAAATTATTACTAGAATGAAGTGAGTAAGATGGGATGGGAAAGAGAGGAAGGTTGTTAGGAATGGAAAGAAAAAAAATGAAATATAAAAAACAGGAAGGGAATTCAGGGATTATATTGAGAAAACACGGGATGGGGGAGGGGGAGGGATGGGGAGAGAAGGGAATGAATGGAGAGGAGGGATGACTGGTTGGGACGGGTAGGAAATGGATATAGATGTTTGGAGGAAGCGAGAAGGACAGAAGCGTGAGAGGGAGGGAGGACGAAGAGATGGGAGAAGGGAGGAAATTTATTATACTATAGAGAAAAGATGGCAATTAAGGAATGAGAAAGAGTGGAGGGCAGAAGCATTTAGCGTATAGAGGTAAATGAAGACGAGCACGATACAAGGAGAAAATAAGGAAATAAAAAAATATAGGAAGTAAGTAAGAAAGATATTTGTGTGTGAAAGAGAGAGAGAGAATGGTGGCAGGGGTAGGATGAGTAAAGAGAGAAGAGGATCACTGGAAGCAATACGGAAGGAGGAGGGGAGAATGGAAGAGAAAGAGCTGAGAGAATGGAAGAGGGAGGAAAGGTGATTGTGATATCAGTTTGTGGGGGTGGACGGATGGTGGAGAGGATTTAAGGAGAGAGGAAGAAAAAAAGGAGTAAAGAAATAGGGGTTGGAAGGAAGGCAAGGGAGTTGGAGGATAGAGGGGAAAGGGAATATTGAATTAATTAACAAGTAGAAGGGCGTTCGGGGACCGCAAACCTTCCGCCTAGGCGGATGGTCTGGTTCAGTCACTCACATTATATCTTCCTTCTTAACAGTTGTGGAGGACGTTTTGTTGTCATACCGACCTTCACCTGATCTCTGTCGATAGCCTTCATTATATAAAACCATCTTCCTTGGTGTATGTTTTACCTGCCTATCAAATTTCGTGAATTTAGTTTTTATCTTTTAGAGGTACCGGTATATTGTTTACAGACAGAAAGACTGACTGTCAAACGGAGGCAAAAATATGACCTCTCTCTACGTTTGTTGATGGAGGTAATATTATAGGAATGGGGAACAACACAAACTACATAGATCTTATAGTCCAAAAGTGGTGGTCAGTCCCAAAATTGGTGATCGATGGAATCTCGTTACCGGATGAGAGAGAGAGAGAGAGAGAGAGAGAGAGAGAGAGAGAGAGAGAGAGAGAGAGAGAGAGAGAGAGAGAGAGAGAGAACGAACAAGAAAAGGCGGGATAAAGGGAGAGGAAATAGGTGAGTGACAAGGTGAATTGACGTGTAGAGGATATTGGTAATAAAAGGGGAAAGAAGACGGACAGGGGACACAGAGTGAATACAAGAGGGGAAGCAAGCCAGATTGGGCTGAACACACACACACACACACACAGAAATAGAGAGATAGAGAACAATAGGATGGAGTGAGGAAAGAGGATATTATAACAAAAAATAAAAAAAGACACTTTAGGGAAAATCTCAAGAAAATGACTGAAGACTGAAATGGCTGAGTCAGTTATAGCAGAATGGATAGAGCGATGGACTATAATCCACAAAAACCACAGTGCTTCGAGGCCACGTCAGACTTTTGTAATACCATATCCTTATTCAACTTCAGTGGTTGAAACCCTACAACAATTTATTGGCTGACTACGCAAACATTTAAGAACAAGAAGAGTGAGGGCTCGGATGATTGATTGTATATAGGCAATACGGACAAGACAAGTGAGAATAAACGTATGGAGATGATAATGGAGGAAGTAAGGAAAGAACAGACTGAGGAATTATAAGGGAACTGAAAGGAGGGATAAGGTTTTCTAAAGGGTAAGAACTGTATCAGGTATAGGCAAGCTGGAAGGTTTGGGGATTGAATCTAAGAGTGCAGGAAGGATATGTAAGAAGAGCAGATAGATAAATTGAAGGGAGGTGCGGGCATGAGTGAAGGAATAGAGAGGATAGAGGGAGGACTGGAAGGGACACAGAGGGATGTGAGATTAAAGAGAGAGAGAGAAAGTGGAGAAGGGTATAATATTGAATTTAGCAAGGAAAGGTGAGATGGAAGAGGTAACAGGATGTGAGAGGTACTGTAGAGAGAGAAATAACAGGTGAGGGAACGTTGGGAGGGTAGAAGTATAGTGTTAGTGTGAGAGGTAAGGTGGAGGGAGAAGGGAGGGATATAAAAGTGGAGTGTGGGCCTGGATGACAGTTGAGGGAGGGAAGGATCTCAGGCGGACTGAGACGGAAAGAGGAGAGGATTGGGGGATGACTGAGCGAGGGTTGGAGGAATGAAGAAAAAGATGTGTGTGGGGGAGAAATAAAAAAAATGGCCATGTACGAAAAAGATATAAAAAACATATGGAAAACGAAGAAGGCATTTAAATGGGTAAGGAGAATAGGCGGAAGAAAAAACTTAGTCAGAGAGAGAAAAAAAATCTCGGAAACAAGGAAGGAAAAGAGAACGTCTGTAGAAAGGAGAAAAATATGGAAGGACTGATGGTTGAAGGGAGTGTGAAGGGGCTGGTGGGAAGCCAAGATGGCCCTTGAGGTGGAGGGAGGGATGTAGGGAGAAGTACAGGACCATAGAAAGGAATAAAAAAAAAAGTATGTTGAATATTGATATACTGCTTCTATCGAGAATATGTGTGTGACCTTTTCTCCAGTGATATACTATACAAGTATAAGGAAAAGGATGTGGTGAAGTTTTGGGATGAGGATCCATAAGCTGGGTAGGATAAGAGGAGGAACGAATGTAAAAGTGAAATGAAGTTAATAAATATTATGGACGAGAAAATGCAAGATAACTGAAGACAAAAGAGAGAGGTTGAGAGTGTAATGCTAATACCGTAAAACTGGGGGTGGAAGAATTCGATAGGAATATAATAATGGAAGATAATAACGATTAATTTCGTAGAAAAAATACGAAAAAAAGGGAATGTCAGAGGAAGAGTAGGCTATTATGAGCATGGTAAGGGTTACCAGGATTTCAAACAGTAGCAGATGTATGGCAAAAATGATTATCGGGAGGGGGATCTGGGTTAGTGTATATTGTTAACGTTATCGCTTCCCACCTGACTGGCCTGGGTTCGATATACAGTACTTCATGGCAGGCAAACATAATGGTCATTTTTGGAAACGGGTAACGCCCTTGTGTAATTTCTGCGGGCCAATTGCTTTGACCCATATGATCTACCTCCATAGAAGTCTGGCGGCGTTTTGCCACGCAGAACATTTTGAGTCAGTTCTTGGAATCCTCCAGACAACCAAACACGCTTACATCTTCTGTACCTCCAGCATGAATCTTCGACACTTGCTTTAGTCATGAGTTACACGGCCTTCCATTTGGTTTCTCCAGTAAGATAAAGCCACTTCAGATATAACAACACTGTGCAGGAACCACCTCAGGGAAATGAGCCACATGCCCATACAGTGTAAGTTGGCGTTTTTATATCAGATGGGAAACAACTAGGCCTTGAATCAATTTCATGAATGGATTTTGGCTGGACACTCGATCCTTCCTTGGTATATTCAATGATCTTACCAAGACACTTACCTCAGCACCAGTGATACTGAGATGGACACTCAATGGGCCACTTATGAGTGTCCAGGTCTGACAACCATGAAGTAGGACAGGGAGCACTAACTTACTCAACACCATAATATTCGTCCTGGTGTGCAGATACAAAAAACACGAAATGGAGAATGGAGAGCAAAATGGAAAAGGAAAATAACTGAGAGAGAAGTAAAACCTGAAGAGACGAAAGAATCAGGTGAAAATAGTATTGGGAGGAAAATCGGAGAGAGTAAGGAATGCCTGGAACGGAAAGGCAGAAGTGGGAGACTGAGAAAGGTGAAGAAAGCCAGAAAGAGAAAAATGGCTGAAGGAGAATGAGAGAAAGTTAAAAGAAATGCGAAAGAAAATCCAAGAATACATAGGAAAAAAACTATTAAAGAATACGTAAGAAAAAAGGTGAAAGAGCAAGTAGAACACACATACACAGCCACACACACACACACACACACACACACACAGAGAGAGAGAGAGAGAGAGAGAGAGAGAGAGAGAGAATGACATATGGTGACACATTAAAAGGGGAAGGATTTCAAAGTCTGGAGAAACAGGGAAGAAGGCGAAGTGAGGAAGAGTGTAGCAAGAATGGGAAGAAGGAAACGGACTGGAATGGCAACATGCTCGTTTTGTTCCTTTGTATATCTTTGTATCCTTTGCTTTTTTATTTATTCCCATATATTTTTGTTTTTCCTTTTTACGGATTTTGTTATTTTACATATTTTGTGGCATATGAATATTTCTTTTTATATTTTGTTGTATTTTTATTATCTAAAATATTCTAACCGTTGAAAGTTAATTGTTTACACGCAATTATTTTCCTGTAGATTATAGTATTGGAGGTTGGTGAGGTTGTCTACTTGGTTAGGGTGGTTGTTGTTGTGGTGGTGAGGGTAGATGGAGTCCGTGGAGTTCTGTGTTCGTTATAGGGATTATGTGTTCGTCAGTAGTAAGTATAGATGTGAGATGAAAGGAAGGAAGGGAAGCACATGTGAGGGGACCATAACATAGAGAGAATATACAAAACAAAGTAATCAAAATAAGCTAAAGAGAGACAAAACAAAATATTGAAAAACTATATTGTAGGTTGAGAGTATGTGAACTTGAAGAGAAAGAGTAAAAATTATTGAATAGGTACAGGGGGAAATATGGAGGCACATATAAATTGAAATAATTTAGCTTAAGTTTAGTTACGAAAATTACTGTAACGTTCGAAGATGAAAATTTAAATGAAAGTTAAAGGGTGAAAGATAATTGGGAAAGTCGAAAGGAATATGAAAAACGCGATAGAATTGTGAAGCGGAGAAAGGATATGTACAGTAGATATACAGTACGGTAGCTGTTATGACTTGAGACTAAAGTGAAGAGGGGAAAGCAAGCAAGAGAGAGAGAGAGAGAGAGAGAGAGAGAGACAAAGAACAACTCATCTTGCCCAATCCTTCTCGCCTCTTAACTTTAACATCTCATTATCGTCCTTTACTATTTACTTTCTCTTCCTCTCTCTCTCGCGTCTTCATTTTATCTCCTGTTCTAAATCTGACGTTAGTTTCTCTCTCCCTTTCTTCGTTCATAGCAGCATAGCAGCTTATTTCCTACTCGTATATCACTCCTTTAATTGCGTGTTCCCTCCTTCATCTTTGTTTTTTCTGTCTTATATTCTTTCCTTTCTTCCCACCTCTGCCTCATTATCTTCATCTCCTTCAAGGACGTATTATATTATATTATGATGGTGTTGCTATAAATATATATTTATCCTTCCTTAGCATACATTACAACATACCGGTATATTTATGCGCTATATATATGCCGTTTGGCACAGGTAGATTTAGATATGATAATACTGATTGGTGCACATACAGCCTATGTCACATTAAATGGTGTTTTAACTCCATATATTATACTCTGAGTCTAGAGAATAGAGGAGTAAACATGTAGCTGCTTCCTACCCCTACTGGGCCACACCTTTCCTATAGATGTCTTAGTGGGGAGGGAGGGAAACGCACAAAGAGCCCCTGCCAGGTCTCGATCCCCAGGCCCTTGGGTTGAGAACTGGAGCTACCCTATAGAGAGCCTCAGTGAGCCTTTTGTCTGGATCTCCTTTATTTTGAGCCTTCCACAGCAGGAGGTCTCAGGGGAAGAAATAGGTTTAGATGGAATAATAAGCAACTCAAAATTGGTGTTGTTTTTAAGATTGTAACTTGGGTTACTTACATGTTATTTATTTTTGTAACAGTTATTTAATAATATATACTGTTATTATTAATATCACTAAATGCCTGTCTATTTTATGTATTACATAATTATATCAGTGTCATTGACATTTTATGTTTCGTTTCAGGTAAGCTGGAGTTTGTGTGTCCTTAGCCACGATGATGCAGTGTCAGGACGTGGGAGAGAGAAGTATAGCCTACTGCTGCAGAACACAAGATTCTCTGTTTATTAGAGTGGGTTGTAGCCTAACTGTGTCAGGATAAGATAAGGTGGAATTTTATAAAACTGCCAATTTATGATGTTACTGTAATGATGATGATGGTGGTGAAGTATAGCATCATAATATGATGCCTGACTATTATTGATAATGATGGTAGCAAAGATAAACCAATAATATATACGTGTTATAGTATTTTTAAAAAGTCATCTGTAATATTTCCGTATAGCCTAATACGAAAGAAATAAAATTATCTGGGAAAAAATCTTCAACATTTAAGAGAGAGAGAGAGTGGTTGAGCAGAGTGAGTATACTGTAGTATGATTTATTTACTCTGTGAGAAGAGATTTGTTCAGTAAATAGTTTTATTGTGTTGTAGTTAGGCCTACATACTGTACTGCCCATCCATCATTACTAGGAGAGGTTTTTCTACTCTCTGTCTGTCTGTTTGCTCTGCCCTGCCCTGCCCTGCCCTGCCCTGCCCTGCCCTGCCCTGCCCTGCCCTGCCCTGCCCTGCCCTACCCTGCCCTACCCTGCCCTGCCCTACCCTGTCCTGTTCTTTATATTGACCTTTCTTTTCCTCTCTCCATTGTATCTCTTTCTCCTTCCATATGGCCCTCTGCTAAATCTTTCCCCATCCTCCCAATCTTTTCTTCTCTCGTGTCTTGCATTTTCATCCACGTCTCTTTATTCTGTCCCTCATCTACCATTGGAACAAAGCAGTGTTATGTTTGTAATGGGTTAAGCAACAGCAAGGGCAAATTATCCACTAGCTGAGCATGGACAAATTAAGAACAGATCAAATAGTCCATATCCAAATACTGTAATGAGGATATACAATTTAAGCCTTATGAACGTGGGTAGGTCATAAGGTAGGGGGATTATAAAGGATGGTAGGTCATTCCATAATATAGCAGTTTAGATTTAAAAAAACATAAATTTACATGACTCGTTAGCTACTTATATTGTTAGGCCAACATTGTGAAGGTGGTTTGTAAGTTCTATGGAGCAGTGGAAGTGGAAATAAAAGTAAATATAGAAGGCAGCATTATGGCAGCGAGATCAGCCAAGCCAATCATTCAGCCCATAGAGGCATTGAAATGTGTGGGGACAGGGACACACCCTTGTCGAATTCCAGTAGGAAGGGAAAAAATAAATCAGAATCCTACCACCATCTTAGGAGAACTGACTGTGTATGAATTTGAAACTATGAAATTGGTTATGTTGTTGATGGGAAATATTGACTTTACAACGGCACCTTATAAACTTATATATATATATTTTTTATCTTAATCTATTTCCCTTTTTACTTTACAATTTTCTATTCCCAAAAATGCTTGTTACAATTTCAAAGGTTGATGGGAAATATTGCCTTTACAACGGCACCTTATATCTTAATCTTTAGTTTGCACCTCATACACCAATATATATATTTGTTTTTATCTTGATCTTGTTTTTGTTTTGTTTTGTTTTTTCTATTTCCAAAAGTGCCTGTTACAATTTCAATAGTGCACGTTTCATAATAACATCTTAAAGTACAGACGTACGATGTATCAGTAATTATCGCGGGGAAGATTTAACAAAATACATCATAACTCGGCCATCACTCCGTTAACCAACTTCCAAATTAAATCCGCTGGCGTTCACACGCAATCCTTCAGTTAGTTACCCCGGGAACCGGGGTAACTAACTGAAAGATTTAACAGGGGAACAGTGTTGGCCGAGTTAGATGTGTTTTGTAAAATCTGCGGGAGTAGAACATGTCCCCCTACTCCCGCACCCTAAAAAACCCATGCACCCCCTTAAAACCTACCCAAACCTGTCACCCTATTACCTCACCCCTTTTAATAATACCATGAGTCCATGATCGTGTCAGTGGCAACGTCGTACAGTCCAAGAAATTCCAAAGGCGACAAGCTCTTCCAGATTAATATTTCATCACTTTTCACGTAAAGTACCTTCAGAAAGTAGAAAGTGCAAGTAAACTATGAGTGTATAATATTATGTCCTTTTCTGGTTACCACTCAAAAATTTCATTCAGTCAACATCTGCCCCCCCCCCCCCGGCTACCTCACCCCATAACGATATCATGTTCATGTTTCTTCCCCTTTCACCCTTTATCATTCTCTCCCATATCTCACTTCCCTCTCAGTGGTTGGTTATCCTCTCCTTCTCCATAATTGACCAGAGTTAGAACATCCTCTTTCTCTCCACTCTTTCCAACCCCTTCCTCTTCCTCTGCACTCTTGGCAACCCCTTCCTCTTCCTCTCCACTCTTCCCAACCCCGTCCTCTTTCTCTCCACTCTTCCCAACCCCGTCCTCTTCCTCTCTACCTTTCCCAACCCCTTCTTCTTCCTCTCCACTCTTCCCATCCCCTTCCTCTTCCTCTCCACTCTTCCCATCCCCTTCCTCTTCCTCTCCACTCTTCCCAACCCCTTCTTCTTCCTCTCCACTCTTCCCAACCCCTTCTTCTCTTCTTCTTCCTCTCCACTCTTCCCAACCCCGTCCTCTTTCCTGTTTCTTTCCCCTCCACCTTCTCTACCTTTTCTCCTTCACGTCTTCCTCTACCTCGTTTCCTTCGCCTGGAACACTCAGCGGGGTGCTGTATCACTCCTTTACTTCCCTCACTTCCTTATTTTCTGTCAGCCTGTCTGTCTGTCTGTCTATATCTCCCATCTTACTCTTCCTCCACAACATTCTCTATCTGATTCTGTCCCCCACTCCAGTTTTGTTTTTTTCTTTATCCCATCTCCTCCTTTGTTATGCCCTGCCTTCTGTTTCCCTTTCTGGCAACTCTCTCCCACGTGGTTGACTCGCAAATCCTCAGGATATTTCATTGTTAGTGTTTCCATGTGTCAAGATATTGGTGTTAACATACCTACCGAAACTTTGCTAAATATGAATCTCTGGGTAATGGGTATGTTACTTTTTGTTTCCAAAGTTTTTAATTATGCATTTGTGCCACTAATCGTACACAGTAATATGGGAAAAGACACGTAAACAAAATTAATGTCCCGTATGCGTGAGGGTAGTCCATCAAAATGTTAGTTGTTTAGTTTATACATGTGGATAACAGAAGCTGTGAAGGAAGTATCACCAACTCTCTTCTTTTTTATTTCTCACAGTTTCTCTTTCCTTTTCCCCATCTTCTGCCTTTCAGTATATTTTTTTTTATCCTTCGTAGACTCCCCGTTGTCTTTCTTTGTCTTCCTTATCCATTCGTCTTTTTCGTCTTATGCGCAGGTGTTCGGAGTTTCTTATCCTATCATACAGAAAGGAAAAGGAAATAAGAAAATATAACACAAAATATGTTGGGTATTCTTTTATCCCGTGGAATACTTGGCTCTTCTCAACAGGAGCCTTGGAATTTTGTACGGTGTGAGGTAGGAAGCAAATATATGTGGAAGTATAAAAGAGGGAGGGAAAATGTGAGGAGGGATATGAGAGGAGGAGGAAAGATGTGAGCGAGGGAGGGAAGGAGAGAGGTGGGGGGCATTGAGGTGGTGGGAAGGATCCGCGGAATTGTGCTATACCAGGAGAATGGAAAGAGAAAGGATAGCAAGAGAAAGAGAGAGTGAATAATATGCATACATACGCAAATAATATGTTAGGGAAAGTGAAATTAAAGAAGAGCATTTTTATAAAGATGATTGAATGAAAATGTAAGGGAAAGGAGAGAAAGGTGAATTGTGTTAGAAAAAGTTTAACAGTGAAGTTGAGAGACAGTCGATGTTTGTGTGTATTTTTTGAACGCGTGAAAGATACCAGAAAATGTAGCCTGTGTGTGAACATGAGCAATGGATGATTAGTTTATTCTTCTCCACACACACACACACATACACACACACACACACACATGTAGATTTTATCCATCTACACACACACACACACACAGACGTAGAGGTTATGCTTCTACACACACACACACACATGTAGAGTTTATGCATCTACACACACACACACACACACCCAGAGGAGTGACTGTGTATCGATCAGAGGTACTGAGAGTTTCTGTCTGCCTGCCACTCACTCCACCTCAGTTTCTTTTGTCTTGCTATTGACCTCACTCACATTCGGCGTCAGGTTGACCACTTTCTTCACAGTTTTTTTTTTAACTTTTCTTTTACTTTCATTTCGTTTTCCATTCCTTTTCCTTATCAGTATTTTTTCTCGTTTTCTTTCAGTATTTTCCTTACATGTTTTTTCTTTTAATCATCAATATTTTTATTTTTATTTTTTATGATTTTTCTAGAATTCTTTTCATCTTAAGTGTTTGATTTTTAAAGTATCTTAGGTAAAAAAAAATGACTGAGAAACTTATGCACATCTTAGGGGAGGTTCCCTTGTTGATGAATTGGAAGGTTATTGATTCCTCCCAAATGTACCAGAAAACAGACGCCCTCAGTGGTACTAATAGGGGATCTGTTTCCTGGCATAGTTTGGAGGAATCACAGACCTTCCAAATCACCAACAAAAGAATCTCACCCTAAGGACCCTGTGTTCGAGTATGATAATTGGAGGCTTCTGATTCCTCCTGAACATGCCACGAAACATCTCCTTACATATAGGTGGTATTTCGTGGCAATATTTGAAGGACTCCTATAACTCCAATTTTCTTACTACAGCACAGGGTCCCTTAAGGTGGTAATTCATTTATGGTACATTTGCCATGATTATACTAGGAAACAGGACCAGAAAGGCAAAAATAATAGTGTTCTGTTGCTTGGAATAGTTTGGAGGATTCTGTTGCTCCAGATTTACCAACACAAAACGTCCCCCCCTTCAAAACCCTACGAGTCTTGGTCCAGATGTGTACTGATGTCTCCTGGGTTTGGTGAATGGGTGTTAATGAGTGTTTTCCGTGATGAGGTTCATTAAATGGCTGCGTGCTGGTCTGTTGTTACCGGTGACGCGTCCAGTGGTGTGTGTGTGTGTGTGTGTGTGTTTGTGTCACCGAGTCGCTCGTTAATGATTACCTTCGTCTTTATTTTCTTTTATCTGTTTGCCTTCATCTGTCAGTCCGGCTACCTACATCATTGTTTTTCTACTTCAGTCCCTCTTTGTTTGTCATTTTGGCCTGTCCATATTCTTCCATCTCTTTCTGTTTGCCTTCATTCCATCCTTATGCCCGTCTCTGTCTGTTTATCTGCCTGCCTGCCTGCTTGTCCGTCTGCCTGCTTGCCTGTATTCGGCTTTACTGCCTATCTTACTCCTTCCATCTCTTTGTGTTTGCCTCCATACAATCCCATCCTTTAGCCCGTCTCTCTCTGTCTGCCTTCCTGCCCGTCTGCCTGCATGACCTTTGGTGCTATGTTGAGCCTCGGTCGGTGATGGAATTGGAAAAAAGGGCAACGAGAACCATAGGTGGGGTGTTGGGGAGGGAGGAGGAGGGGACGATGGAATGTGTGTGTGTGTGTGTATGTGTGTGTTAGCTGCTGTGTATAAGGGAACAGTGTGGGTTGAAGGGGTGTGGGGGAAGCAGGTGTTCGTTGTAGGTTGAAGGGGTGTTGTCCTGGAGGCTGCATGGGGACAAGAGGGAGGGGAAGGGTGGAATTGAGAGGCTTGGATGTGAGAGGGATATATATAGTGGTTGGGTGCATGTGGTACCCATGGTGGAGTGGATGATAGTGAATAGGATCATCGTTGAAGATCTGTAAATGTGAGGAGTAGAGTGGATAGTTTTTTAGTTTTTGTGAGTTAAGTGTAGGAGATTAGGTTCACTTGGAAATAGTACAGTATAGTTGGAGGGGGAAGAATAGAAAGATTGGGTTGAAGGAAGGATTAGATGGAGGTTAGGTCGGACCGTATGAGTGTGGGTAGGAGTGAAAGAGAGTGCTTGGAATAGGAAGAAGGACGGGAGGTTTGGATGGAGAATAGGAGTGGGTATAGAGGATAGGGCTTTCTGAACGTCTGCAGGGGTGATGGATGGAGGCATGTATGGGGGTAACTCGAAGATTGTATAGAGAAGACTTGATTGGGTGGCTGTAGAAACCACTTGGGGGTTGGTAGAGTGGCGTATCCCATTATTTTCCAATATAGAGGCGAAGTACACGTCTGTCATTTTCAGTGGATCTGTTGTGTGCGTATAAGGGCTGTGTATGATGTGACGATGTGTAAAGAAAGTCCCGCTATGTGATATGTGAGTAAAATGGAATGCCCGGTATATGGGTAACATGTTCTCGCAGTGTGATATGTGGGTATAAATGATTTGTGAGTATTATACCTTACACTATGACGAGTACAAGGATGTTTGACTGTAAAGAGGACAAAAATAGTCACCCCATTCCCTCGTTTCCACCATACTGACATATTTCTTTTTGCCTCACGTAAATGACTATACCTTATAAAGTGATTCATGGGACAAACCTTCAAAGAATATATATTTAATTATAGGCTACATGTACCGCAAATATCTCACTGTGGATAACAAGAAGGATGCAGTTATCGTGTCATTTGCGTGTAGCCTCGGCATACTGCTGATGTAGTGGGTTCGAGTCAGCTAAAAAAAAAAAAAAGTTAAACCTGGATTTTCAGACCCACGATATATATTTTTTCATGGTTCATAATATTATATACGGCGTGTCCTTTATATTCCTGGATGTAATTAATTTTCCCGGATATACAGTAGGCTATTCGGACCTAAAGATGAAATATACTTACTTTACCCGACTGGTGTCTAGGGAATGATACAACTCTACCTTAATAGCAAAGGGTTGCAGCGACAAATTTAGTTCTCATTGAATTAAATACATCCTCAAGTCGTTCTCACATCTTGACCCAAAACTTTAATTGGGTCACACACACTTGCCGAATAAAAAATAAGAGAAAAGAAAGAAAATAGAAACAGGAAAAAATGTCACTGGGCTTGTCCTTCCCCGAAGTAAATTAGGATCTCTGAGGATAAGCCATAAAGGTGAATTTACCAACGCCCCGCTCAACACTATTTTTGGAAGAGGAAGAGACTAGTACGGAAGGAGAAGTCGGGTATATTTTTATGTCGAGCTTCCACCTTCGTCCTAATCCTTGTTTGGAATTGCCTCGGGTGGGGATGACGAGAGGAGGAATAACTTATAGTACCTTTTGTCATATATGCAAGTCTTCATCACTCCATTTATATTAGTTTTTTTCTATTTACAGCTCATATTTTGAGTAGACGAGCAGCTGACTGACTTCATGGCTATTCAATGTATAAATAACACGGCGGAAACCTAAATACTATGTCTCGGTTTGGACCTCAGAACTCGAGAGGGGAAGTAAAACGTCTGTTCCCTCACTTCAAAATAAACTTCTCTTTTTTAGGGGAGGGGGGTTGTAAGACGTCTTCAGGTGTCTTGGGGACTAGACAAACACTGGACAACAGCAGCAGCATCAAATAAAATACGTAAACAGCAACAAAATGTAGTAACACGTGCAGGACTTTCTCGGCTGCAATATATCCTAATTCTTGGCTTCTTTTGCTCTTACAAACAAGTGAGGCATGTACAAGAATGCATGTATAAGACAGCAAAATACAATGCTAGCTGTTGGTAAGAGCTTTTTGGTATATGTTGTATGCCATTTATGATCAGTGTTGAGCGAGGAGGACAATATTATGTGGACATTCACTTACATTAAAAAGTATTTACGTGGCAGAGCGATAGGTAAGTAGGCCCAGGATCAACACATATAGGCCTGAGTAGGCCTATATTGTAGCTTATAAGTCTCGTGCCTTGATTTTCTGTTTTTGCCACTTTATTTGAAAGTCCATGGTGAGTAATTAGTTAAGTTTGGGTGGATGAAATGTATTTTCTGGTTTTATAGGTCTACCTGCCCCTACCTCAAGCAGTCGAAGCCCAGAAGATTATTAGGCTACCAATCCCCTCGATTCGTTATGTATTCAAATCATCAGAAAGATAACACGAAAGCCAGCGTACATAATTTGAACCCATTAAAATCTATCCTAATGTATTAACATTCAATCAGTCTCATCAGAACCCTTTACAATGCATCATAGGCTGTTAAACTCCATTGTATTCAGCCCATCAAAACTCATTAAAACTAGTTGAATTTAAATATAGTTATTCCGATATAGTTTTATAGCGGACGCCACACTGCCAGTGCATAATAATTAGTATCAGTATCAGTACCGATACCAGAGCAGCGTATTATTATTACCATCACCAAGGAGGTTATCCTATGTTATTAGTTCGGTTTGTTTCTGTTATTTGTCTGTTCACCGAGTTATGTGCAGATTATTATTATTATTATTATTATTATTATTGGTAACCAGGATGGACACGTATCGTACACATACTGTACGGGGGGAACAGGGCTGAGTGGTGAACTTGAGTGAATCTCAGTAACTCGTGTACCCACATCTCGTTCAGTCATACGTAATTTTCACACATTTTGTTATTTCGTTGTTCTTTTTATTTCAGTATACTTGATTTCATTTTATTATCCAGCTCTACCTAATCTAACCTAACTTGTGGGAGGATTGTTCATCAATCAAATTTGGCAGAGATTTGCAATCTCAAGAACGTACTTGTTTGTTATTAATGTCATGGTAGCCTTTGTGATTTATTATTATTATTATTATTATTGTTATAATAGTCGTTGTTGTTACTGTTATTGTATTGTACATAAAAATGTTGATGTTACTCTTATACGGTAATTGTTAGCATACAATTTAATCATAATATTCATAAAGGCAGGAATAATGTTCTTGATATTCATTAACATCGTAAACACCGTATTCAGGTAGTATTTATACCACTGTCCCTTTAGACGTGTTGTGGTATACACTTGTAACACTTGTACCGGTAATACAGTATTAGTAATAGTGTTGTTACTCTTCAGGAATTAGTTTTATCGAGAGACAATATGTTTCAGGAGACTTTATTATCGTGTTTATCTGGGACCAATAATTCGCTTCCGTGCTCTCCTCCCAGACCAGTCCCTTTATCACTCTTCATGGCCCACTACATCCTAGACTCGCTGTGCTCACCCCCTCCCCCTCCCCCCCTCTCTCTCTCTCTCTCTCTCTCTCTCTCTCTCTCTCTCTCTCTCTCTCTCTCTCTCTCTCTCTCTCTCTCTCTCTCTCTCTCTCTCTCTCTCTCTCTCTCTCTCTCTCTCTCTCTCTCTCTCTCTCTTTGCAACCCCATCTTGTTCATCATGTAAATTTGCTTTTGTTTCTTCAATATATTTTCTCATCCAACCTCCCAATACTTCCCTATTTTTCTATCTTCTAATAGTCACAGATGGGAGGGGGAGGGGTCGTATTTCCATCTTCAGAATGTGTATAATTTATTTGTTGTACAGGTTGTTGTTAGTGATGAGTGTGTTTGTGTGTGCAGGTTTGCGTTAGTGAGTGAGCCTCGGTGTGGGATCGTCAGTGTGCATTATGTGATTGGCTGTCGTGTGTACGTGCGTGTGGAACTTCCTGCCTGTAGGTTTGAATGTTGCGTGTGTGCGTGTGCTTGGCTTTTTTCTCCCCAGGCTTATGTTGTTATTTTTTCTCCATTGTTTGCTAATAGCTTTATGAGCCAGAACTGGCCCAGAACTGGAAATTGATTATTTTGTTTTGTATGTGAATATTTTGGTTTGTATTAGGGATCGAGCATGTGACTTCAGTGTTATAATTCTGCCAAGGGCACAAACAGTCAAACACGCTTATCAGTCAATATATATTTGATTGTAGACATGCTGCATAATCACCTTAACCAAGCCCGCTCGCACACACACCAAAGTGCACACGGTTAAAGTATAAACTCATAATATATTATGGAACATTATCCTAATATACATATTTTCCCTGGCAACAATGCCTAGATGCACAGCACACATTTATATACAATGTACCGGTATACTTTCATGTACACACACACAAATGAGGCTATGCTAGTAGGGAGGTGGAGAGAGAGACAGATGGGGGTCAAAGTTTGACTGAGTCCAATTACATTATGATTGGATCGTTGGTCTGCCTGGGGGAGAGGGGTGTCTCTGTGAATCCTCCTACCACCCCTCCCATACAACCCTTCCCACCCCTACACTTCTCTCCCCTCCATTAGCTTTCTTCCTTTGTTCCCTCGTATGTCTCCTCGCATGTATCGTTAATTGCCTGTTTGTACGGTACCCATCCTTAATCTCTTTTCCATAATTATGTACGAGTAGCCAAATTCTATTGTCTGATGTATCATTCTGGTGTCATTGTTAGGTTGCAATGTTTTAAGATATATTTGTGTATGTGTGTGTCCTTGTCAGTCTGTTTGTATTTCATGTGTGTTCTTACTTGTCTATCCCTCTGTGTGTTTTTTATTGTTTGTGCATTTTTATGTTTGTGTTCTTGCCCGTCTGTTTGTCGATGTGCCATACTCGTTCATCTGTCTCGTCGTGTTTTCGTATGTTGATTTAATTTCGTGTGTTTGTTTTTGTCGTCCTTAGCCGTCTTTGTATGTATCTCTCTTTGCTTGTGTATTAGTATGTTCTTGACTGTCTTCATGTCGATGTGTGTACTTGCCTATGTGTGTGTGTCTTTGTGTGTCCATGGCTGCCAATTTTGTGATTGTGTATGTTCCTGTCTGTGTGTGTATTTGACTCTCTTTGTTATTGTGTGTCCTTCTATATCTGTTTGTTAACCCTTTATTCTATTCCTCCTTCCTTTGTAAGCTTTGTCTGTTTGTTTGTCTTCTTGTTTCTGTTTAACTCGTGAATCATTCTACGAGGTTATATGACCCACTGTTCCTCTTAGCCCTTCTCCTGTTCCTCTTAGCCCTGCTCCTGTTCCTCTTATCCTCGTCTCATGTTCCTCCTACCCTGCCCCCTGTTCCTCCTACCCTGCCCCTGTTCCTCCTATCCCTGCCCCTGATCCTCTTATCCCTGCCCCTGTTCCTCCTACCCTGCCCCTGTTCCTCCTACCCTGCCCCTGTTCCTCCTACCCTACCCCTGTTCCTCCTATCCCTGCACCTGTTCCACCTGTTCCTCTTATCCTCGTCACATGTTCCTCTTATCCCAGCCTCTGTTCACCTGCCTCCCCTCGCTTACTTCTCATCTATTCTTCACTATTAATTGCTTCTGTGTTAACCTTTCATTCTGTGTCCCTTCCTTCCTTTGATTGCTTACGTCTGTCTTTGTCTGTTTTTGTTTATGTGTTCAGTTGATTAGAAAGTGTCAAATTTGTGTGTGTTTATATATGATTACCTGTGTGTGTGTGTGTGTGTGTGTGTGTGTGAGGGAGTACAGAACCGTAGTGATCGCGTCAATTACTGAGTATGTGTGTAAGTGTGTATACGTGTATCATTAGCAAAGTTTATGTGAGAGTAGTTATGTATGGGCGGGCTGGTGTGTGTGTGTGTGTGTGTGACGAAGTTCTGACGATTGGATGGCCTTGTGTGTACATAGGTGGTTGTGTGTGCATGTGTGCGTTGATACATAAATAGCCTCGAATGTGAGGGATGGCGATTAAAATGTTAGTTATTTGAGTTTATGTGTGTGTGTGTGTGTTGTATTTTTGGTTGTATTAAATTTGTTTATATTTTTATAATATTCATAAAAATAGCTGGACATGTAGAAAAGAGGGAAGGGAAGAATGAAACGAGAATATGAACATTGAAATACCGTATGGAAATCAGGGAAGAAGGGATACAAACACACAGACAGACAGACAGAGAGTGTGAAAGAAGACAGGAAAGACATCAGACAAATATGCTAAAAGGGACGAGGGGAAACAGAAAGGGGAAAGCCGAAACCAGAGTCAGTAAGAATGGAAGAAAAAACAGGATCGAAAAAGGGAAAAAAAATAGAGCGGATGAGCGGAGAAAGGGGAGGAGGTAAGGTAGAGCAGAAAGAATGGAGGAAAAATGAGGGGGAGAGACAACTGCAAAATTGGGTATGTAAAGAGGAAATGGGAAGGAAAGAATAAAAAGTGGAAAGGAATCCCATAATAAGATAGAGAGAGAGAAAGAAAGAAAACGAGAGTTAGAGTGAGTCATGGTTGGGCGCTGACGTGTACCAAGTTGTTGTTGTTGTTGTTGTTGTTGTAGCCGGAGTGAGAGTTCACCTCCCACTTCCCTTGGTCTCACACCTCCTGCCATCCCCTCCCCCCTTCTTCCTCTCTCTCTTCATATAATCTTCCTTCTGAGTCATGATTCTCTGGTTTTCACATCTTTTATTCGTTAGTTTTCCTCCCCTCATTTTAGCGTTCCTTGGGTTCGTTTTTCCTGTGTCGGCGATGATGAGACGGAGCCTGACAAACACTAGATATGGAAACTTGTTCTAAACTTGTGGAGACTTGGTCGTGTGCTGCTCTATACAGCCTGATGTAGTATATATTAAAGTCCATGATATTTCGTCCCTTGTTCAACGCTGCTGCTGAAGTTTCATGCAATATATATTCAGAGTGTAAGTTCATAACACTGTTTCTCGAAAGCCACAAATATAATATGTGTAAACCTTATAATTATGAGCTGTCATTGGCCAATCCTATCTTATCCGAATGTTTATGACTGTGGACATCCGGATGGAACTTAGTGATTTGTGTCTACTTTGGGATTGTACAGTACGCATAATCATAACAATTTCAGTATAGCAAAGCTACACTGTACGCACAGTTGCTCACTCAAAATTGTATTACATTCAGTATTGTCACTTTGATACTTTAAAACTCAGAACCACGGTCAGACACTGGATCGACAACGCTATAATACTGCGAATTTGTGTGTGCAACTGTACATACGTTATAAATATCACAGTGAAAAGAAACCAATTGTGTTTGGCAGATGAAACCTAGCAAACAGACATACATGGGTGACAACAAAACCTTCTGCAAACTCCATTTGGCAAAGTAAAAAACTGGAATAGTTGCTTACATTTCTGCAGGAAGTTCCTCCCTTTTTTCTGGCAACATACACAAACGCTGATATTACATAACATCCCAGCCTAAATAGTTACCTAATAAAGGATCCTGTTGGTATAGTTGAGAAATTCTAAGTAAGTAATTCCTCCATCTACACCACGGAACGAGTAACCTGGGGCTCTACTGAAGCAACGTGTTTTGTGATGCTGGTGGGATGAATTAGTAGCTGATAATCTCCGACACCCACATAGTTCCGTTAAGCTTTATTATTAGTAAACAGCATAAGCCTAAACAAACAGAGGGGTTACCATAACTTATCGTATCAGCCTTAATTAATTAAGCTTAATCATTATTTCATCCCTCTCGAGTACAGTTAACTAAATATGCATCATGTCATAAATTAAGGTTTGCCATTGTAGCTGGTGATTCATCTTGGTTTATAGTGCATAACAAAGATGAATTGTGTCACATGTTATGTAGTGTGAAAGCGTATTATGATTAATCGTGAGAAATTGGGTGTTACCAGGGTACAAAAAGATATAATTTGGCTTTCATTTTATGTCTCCAGCACCAGAATTGCCGTTAACGTGATATTTCCAATACCTCTACCAATGTTTGTCAGGTCTGCCAGTCGCTCTGAACAGAAGAACCCAGAACCAGATCCATCCCAACCCAACCCATATCCTGAGGCGGTCCAAGTATCTAGGTTGGGTGTTCCGCATTTGGTGTGTTTACAGAATGTCTAATGAGATTATCTTGTTTGTACAAGATGTGAATCAATGCAGCTTTCTCTCTCTTCCCTTTCATTTCTCTCGATTTGAGTTTTTCAGTTGGAGTCAAAATAGTTAACAGTTGAGTGACAACTTTGAGGAGCAACAGAAAAACTATATAAATCTTTTCACTTACATTTGCAATTACATAAGTTATTTTAAAGAAATGCATACTGTGTTGAATGAGTGACATAATTAACTGAACTGTAGTATATAACTGGGCGGTGTAACGAGATTAGCTAGATGAGGTAGCAAATAAAATAACATAATGAAGTAACAGGGTTGACAAAACGTATGATACCGGTCATTTAGTAAAGTTGCTCAGTAAGTTAATGAGGCACGTTACAGAAAAGTACAGCAACGAAGCCACGAGGAAAACAGTGGGGAAGGAGTTAGCAGGCAAAGTCATTATCTTATCCTGTTATCTTGTCTCAGCCTCCTGATAGCAACATACTGCTCTATCTCTCTCTCTCGCTCTCTCTCCGAATTAATTATATGTCTGTGATGGAGTTGAATCAAGAAGGTTCCATAAAAATTAATGTTGGAGAAAATGATAAAGCTAGGGGAGGGTGGAGTGTATGGATTGCAATGGGTCACTGGTTATATAGAAAGGTTTGTACAGTACATGTTTATACATGAATGCCGTTGGATTACCTAAACAATGTTTCGAATGTCAGTAAGTTTGACCCCGTACGCTCAGTATCACCATTCACACTTTTCCTCACTTAGCCTAATCATACCGTACCCCTCTTGTACACACTTGTCACATGTTGTATAACCTGACTTATTTCAGTCTTAATACATTATCCCTTCCCTCCAACTCCTCTGCCTTACGTACTGTACATCACCAATCATTCTCTTTTATCATTTCTTTCCTTCCATTTAATACCATCCCATTCATTGTGAGTCATTGTTGGGATCCTTGACCTCGGTCCTGCATGAATATCTCTGCAGATCCAACTTCACCCGTTTGTTTCGTCTCTATTTTTCACCTACTCAAAAAACTGCCAACCACCCATCAATATAAAAACAGCACCTAGACAGGCATTCTATAAATAAGCCACCTAAGAAGCTAGACTAGATTTTAGCCAGACACTTACCTTCTCAACAAACCAGGCAGTCAGGCAACCATCCACTCAGCTGGGACTTAGAGGGAGAATAATTCAACCATTTGCAAAATTGAAATAATGATAAAATGAGACACATGCAGGGGCAGGAGATAGTGAGCAGCTTAAAGTGGCCCTATGACCTTCCTTAGAGGTACGAGCCTGTTGTAATATGATATATAGAGTGGCTTTGTGTGATGATGTGTGTTGTGTTGTGTTGTGTGGTGTGCGACGTTTGTGATAGGTATATCGTGTGTTGTGGTGATGAATCCTGAGTGTAGGGTTTGTGATGGTGTCATATTTGTGAAAGTGTGTGATGTTTGGTGATGTGTGGTGTACGCGACCATCCTGAGGAGCGGTAATTATGAAGGTATTGTTGATCGGTGTTGAATAACGTAGTATATGGCGATAGGAGACTGCTGTAGTATTATAATGATGTAAATATAATGGTAGTGATGGTGAAGGTTAGCTGTCTATAAGGTGAAAACTGTTAGAGATAGTATTTGTTGATTTATACTGTGCTTTCCAAATGTTCAGACTGGGTGACCATATCGATCCCCAGGTCACTGTCAACACTCATCTGAGGGAATGAGGTATGAGGGAGGCCAGATCATTAGTGATTAGCACGGCATATCTAGCAGGGATGGACTAATTTCAAACGTAGCATTTGCATTAACGAGCCCACCACTTCTGAAAACTTAACACCAGAAGGTCCTTAATCTAAGTGAACCACCTAGATTCGTTCTCTCTCTCTCTCTCTCTCTCTCTCTCTCTCTCTCTCTCTCTCTCTCTCTCTCTCTCTCTCTCTCTCTCTTAAACACTTAGTAAATGAAGCAGTATCCTTGACAACAGTGTATTTCCTCTATATTATCCTATACAGTATAACCAGCCGAATTGTAGCGCGCCCGGCTTTCAATCGGTTTAAAAGTAAAAAAGGTCGAGTGCGCTTCTAAATTGTTGGACCTTGCTTAGTTCTGATGCCGTGGAAACGTGAGGATGGAGATGGGTATGGCTGATGTATTGTTTAGTTAGTAGAGAAACATTTAATGATTGATATTGTAACTGAGTATAATGACAAGTAAAATTACACTATCGTCAGCATACCCACTCTCTTACTTGTAATTTATGGTTAATGTGCAATGATACATCTCGTATGTATGTAAATTTATGTGACCTTATTTATAGATTATTGTTATTATACCATTATATATTCCATTACCGGTAATCCATTACCGCATAGCTGGTAGCTCTGGGTAGACAGACTAGACCATATTTCAGTACAATTAATTTCATTTTGGTGTATGGCAATGTCCTTTAAACAAACTTCATTACCTGTCCTGCACTGGCTACATTTTTCACTACTTTCCAGATATATATATTTATACTGTACAGTATCCGCAAAAAAATTTGCACCCACCCGTTAGTCTTTATATTATAGTGCGTGGTAATGGAGGGGTGTGTCGCTCTCCTTCTTAACACTACTTCTTCACTACTCTCACTTTCCCTCCTTTGTTCTCCACCAATTCTTCTCCACATTCTCCATTATGTATGCCAAGATGTTGTCAGATGTGAAGAAGGCCAGAATTCTCACTCTAAATAAAGAAAACGTGTCTTTAAGGAAAACTGCTAGATGTATGGGACGAAATGTTTCCACCATCAAAGGGTCTGAAGGCTGCAGCCGAAACTGTACCACAATACATTATCACGCCCAGGAAGGGAATTACTTTAAGAAACTAAATGCTTCTATGCCTAAACGGCTACAAATGGTTATATAAAAGCAAAGTGTGGAGTCACAAAATACTAATAAAGAATAACTAAAGGATGATACTTTTTATTTTTCCAGCTGTGTCGAGATGTTTGCATGTCTACTGCTGGAGAGGTGGGTGTACTGTACTTGTATGTACCGTATAATAATTATATAGATATATGTTGGTGTAGCCAGGAGGTGGGTGTACTGTACTTGTGTGTACCGTATATATATAGATATATGTTGGTGTAGCCAGGGAGTATATTCTCTTAAAAAAAAAACGAGGTTGAAGGAAATGGCTTGTTCTGCATTTATGAGTTTTCTATAGGAAAACTGTAAAAGCAATAGAAAACATAAATAATAAACTCATAAATGCAGAACAAGCCATTTCCTTCATCCTTGTTTGTTTAAAAGAGAATACGGTATATGTATATGTATATAAATGCTTTCCTCCAAACACAACCCTATACTGTCTCATCCGTATATACCTTCATTTCTTCCCTAATTCCACCTCGTCACATGTACCTTGTCCCGTTCTCAGCTTCTCTTACCTATACACTGTCTCATCGTACCATTATCATTCCATCCTATATTATCTTCCCTCATTATAACTCCGTCCCCACTTCAGTTCGTCCCCATCTCCACTTCTCTTGTATACCTACACTACCTCCCCCTCCCTATACTTTCATTTCGTCCATAATATACTTCGTACCCATCTACACCTCTTCCTCCATACCTCAACGTTCCCCAGGCCATTATCTCCCCACAGTTCTCCATCACCTCCCTCCCTTCCCATGTAACGCCAGCAGAGGGGAAACTGAGATAATGATAGCATTGCTGAGACGCCGGCCGGTAGGGGAGATAAGCACTGATAACATATCCTATTTTTTCTTTCTCTAATCCACCGTACTGTTATCACTAGATGTGGTGATGACGGTCTGAGATGTGATAAGGAAGGTAGGGAAGTGAGGTAGAAAGAGAGAGAGGGACGCATGTGGGTAATTAAGAGAGAGAGAGAGAGAGAGAGAGATAGAGAGAGAGAGAGAGGGAGGGAGAGAGAGAGAGAGAGGGAGAGAGAATAGTAGTAGTAGTAGTAGTAGTAGTAGTAGGGTACCGTACAGAGAAAGGGAGAACATGGAGAGTATAGGGAAGGGAAAGGAAGTTACGAAGAGAAAAATGAAGAACAAAAGGAGAGGAAGCCAAGGAGGAAGAAATAATTGAAGTACTAATGAAACGGGGAAATACAAGGATAAATGAGAATGGAAAGTATTGAGGTGGATATGAGAAAGAGGGAGAAGAGAATAAGCGAGGAAAGAGAACATAGAGCGAAGGTGGAGATAGAGAGGAGAAGACAAGAGGTGCACCAGAGTAGAAGGCAGATAGGAGGAAGAAGAAGGAGAGGAAGGAGTAAAAGACGAAAGATTGAATTGAGACGAGTATAGGAGAGAGAGAGAGAGAGAGAGAGAGAGAGACTGAGATTTGAAACTATATAGGTATAGTGATGTACTGAATGAGAGCCAGGACTTATCATTGGAATGTAAAAGGTGCATGAGAAGGAGGAATATAAAAATTGAACTTTGGACAGGAACACGCAAAAGTTAAATGACGGAACAAAGAAATTAGAAAATAGACATAAAGGAGAGAGAACTGGTAAATATTTATGGTAATTTATCACGGGACCGACAGGGAAGAAAAACGAATCCACAAAGGAAGAATGAAAAAGAAATGGATAATAAACGGAATATTCTTATTTTCTTTAGATTAAGATTCTGGTCTGGACGTTTTGTTTTTTTAAAGCGTTGAAGGTGTCTTTATAGTTTATATGTACAGTACAGTTTGGTTTTAGTGGTCTGGAGGTGTGGTATCTTTGGGTTGGAGGTTAAGGTCTGGCTTCCGGCTCTGATTAAAGTTGTGCTGTCTGAGATGTCCTCTTTAATTAATATAAACTGAACTTCGAAGATTTATAGTCGTGTGTATATGTAATATTGAAAATATTCTTTATGTATCTGTTTATCAATTTACTATCTACTCGATATATATATACAGTATATAAATTATATATATATATATATATATATATATATATATATATATATATATATATATATATATATATATATATATATATATATATATATATATTCAATATAATACTGTATATCTCTATCTATCTATCTATTTATTGTACAATTGCGGAAGGATCGTGTGAAGACTGCGAATATTTGTTTTGGGGGAACGGTCTTTGTGTGTTTTTAAAAGTCCGTTTTTTTGTGTATGTGCGTGTGTAGCCTATGTGAGTTTGCAGCAGACAGAGGTTGGGTGTGTTCTGGCAAAAGTTGGACCATTACCTTAGCCAGCCACACTAACCTCCTGGCTTTATGTCTTCCCCCTGCCGCTTGCCATCTGTACCCTTCCCATGCCGCCTATAATCCCTAGCATTCCCATCTGACTCCTCCCTGCCATCTGCACCCTCCTTCCTTGCTGTCATTTAACACCCCTACCTCCTGCCATCCTCTTACTTCCTACCTGCTGTAGCCTATACGCTCCTTTGCTTGTTGCCATCCAGCCCCAATACACTTCGATCGTTTTCATCCATATGTGCCTTGGGTTTGCTGACACCTAGTCCTTGACCCCATCACTTCGTTACCATCTGCCTCTTGCCCCTTATTGCGTCCTACACACAATTCCTCTCCTTTTTGAGTGGACCTAAATATTCCTGCTCTGATCACTTAACATTTTCCAGCTTGTAAACCAAAATATCAGTTCTCTCCTCTTCGTTTAGTTGTATCTGGGATCCTTATCTCTCATGTTTATTTACCACGTCACCAATTTGATCATCAATAACAACCAGGCACCTCTCAGTCACGAACAATTGGGTCGAATTTATACTGTTATATTTTCCTTTGCCGTATATATAGCGAGCACGAGTTTTTGCTTCCTTCCACCCCTGACTATCTGTCTGCTTGCCTTCGAATTTTTGTGTTATAACGATCCAATGGAAATGAAGTGTACTTTATTGGTAGGTATTTGTGATAGTGAGGAGGGTTGCTGTCTCGGCTTAGGATGGAGTTCTCTATAGGCTAGCTATACACCAGTGTTCATTTTTCTTTGTTCCGACTATGTTTGCTCTCTGTCTCTTTACTCTATGTATTTACTTGTTTTGTTTTTTAAATCTTTGTTACGGTATGTTAAAAGTCCGAATGATCGATATTACCGGTAGATCTTTCGTTACCGTCTTCACTTTCACCGTATTTCCAACTTGTTTCTTGTCCGTACTTTTCCCTTATTATTAGTTTGTAAGCGTTCGTGCGTGTTTATTACTAGACTAGACTATACACTATAGGCTATCCAATATTATTATAACTTTATTGACCAAGATTGTTTATTATGGTAGCAGCTTTGACCCTTTGCCATCCTTCGTGTTTGAGTTCAACTGTTCTCTTTGTCTTCCCCTCCATCATGGTTTTATTGCATTGCCGGCATTACTGTTTCCTCGACCCCCCCCCCCCCCACCCACCCCCACACACATCCCCCACGGCTTTGTTTCTTTCCTTTATTGTGTTGTTCTTTTCTCTTTGTCTTGCTTTATTACCTGGTTTATTGTTGCTCTCTTGATTTGTCATTGATATTTTTGTTATATAACTTGGATTAATTTTGTTTTGTTTTGATTGCTGACTGACCTTGTTTAGTTCATTAATATTACTTTGATCGGTAAGCAGATTTTATGATGAAGTATCTGGTGATTTAATTTATTTAATTCACATATCCGTATGCTGTACATATTCCTCCAACTACATCCTCAAAGATCATCTCTATACAGCTTATTAAACATGTAATTTTTAACATTTCAATACTTGTGATTTCCCCTTTCAATCATTTGTGCATTCCTTTCACTGGAATGTTTTCTGGTATTTGTTTCATTTTTTGTAGCATTTTGATATTTGTTCTGCCTCATACAACACTGTGGATCACACACAATAGCACCAATGCCATTTCTCTAAACCCATAGTAAATTTTATAATGTGTTTTGTTTGAGAATACTTCTCTGAAATATAATATACTGAGCCTTCAAAGCTACTGTATATACCGGTACTCTTCCTCGTGGATGAGACCTTGTTACGACCTCTGATCAATTCTTCGCGTTATATAGATGAGGGTGAAATATGTGTGACTCTAGTAGGAGACTTTCGTGTCACCTTCGGCTATTCAAATTTCGTGTAAACTGCCAGTAGATGTAATAGTGTGAGAAAGAAATTAACCATAACTTCTGAACGGATAGCCCGATGTATACTGGATTTTTTTATTTAATTTAGAGAATTATAACTGTACCTTGCTTCAACAAACTTTGCACTATGATGCAACGCTTTTATTTTCATAAAGTTACACACACACACATGCAGATTTTATATCCTTGTATAACTAATTTAGATAATCCTGTATACAATATTTTCTATATTGTGAATCCCAAACAAAAATCACTGGAGAATAATCAATCACATGATATATTATAGAGTCGAACCTCGAATTCACTCTCAGATTGACGTTGTAAGTAAATACTACAAAAATGTACTGATAGAGTAGCCACTGGATTGTAATGGGTAAAAATGACTGTATAATGTCTACAGGAATCCACATTTTACCCAAAAACATGGAATGTCAGATTTATATTCCAGTCCAAACGATGACTTTGAATTTCGAGTGACTGTAATTCATTCATTATCTGAACGTCGATTAATTCCGAGAACAGCCGATTTCAAATTAAAAGAATTCCCTTTATGTTGGAAACTTTCCGAACTGACCGAGTAAACGTCGATTGTGAGTGAAAAATGGTGCAGTACTCCATTTTCCTGGGCCTTTTTTCATTCGTCACGCATTGGATGGCCAGGTTTCCACCACCCAGTATATTTCTGTCCTGTCACCAACCTGCTGTTTTATCCATTTATTGATATCGTTGCCGTTTTTATTCATGTTATGTTATCGTAAACTGACTTTATAGTGTATTTCCTCTATGTTTTTTCTGTGTTATTTTATTTTGATATATGCATTATTTAAATTGTTACCAATAACAGAGTCCACGAGAGGGAATAAAAGACAACTAGACATGAGATGAATGCATTCGGAAAATCGAGC
>JAWZYT010003862.1:0-17500 GCA_034508575.1 Petrolisthes manimaculis | reverse complement strand
ATATTTACCAAAATAACGGTAATTCTTTCAATAATTACCGAACACATATATACATAATAATAATGTAGTATTTATTTATTACCAATTAGAAAATATTATTACCAGATATAATTTGAATCTTGGGGGTTTTCGGCTAGGAAACCCGCAGTGTTACCACATCCGGCTAGGTCCACGGAATATGCCCCAGTCAATTTGATAGTTTCCACTGGTTATATCCCTGTAGTCTGCCCAGGTTAGGTCCAGGTAGTCTGCCCAGGTTAGGTCCAGGTAGTCTGCCCAGGTTAGGTCCCGGTAGTCTGCCCAGGTTAGGTCCCGGTAGTCTGCCCAGGTTAGGTCCCGGTAGTTAGCCCAGGTTAGGTCCCGGTAGTCTGCCCAGGTTAGGTCCCGGTAGTCTGCCCAGGTTAGGTCCCGGTATTTTGCCCAAAATAGTGAATAATTATATAAAAAATGTACAATATAGTGAATGGAGTACTTTTGTAGTTTTACCAATAGTAATAATAATAATAATAATACTTACCTTTCATAACCTCGTTAGCACCTGTTGAAATTACAATATATTAGGTTTGCTTAATAATATTAATACTAATACTAATACATCATTAAGAGAGAGGGAGATAGAGGGAGATAGAGAGAGACACACATACACACACGAAGTTTATCGTTACCTGATATTATTATTTTAACACATTTATCAACATTATTTATTGTTTACTGAATGCTAAAGGTACTATAAATAATGTATAACTTACCAAAATGACGTAATAAGTTGGTTAATAAGTTGGTTAGGGTGTGTGTGTCCAGCTGTGGTGTGTGTGTGTGTGTTGGTCCCAAGACGAAGATGCCACCACTCCAAGACCAACACCTGTTAATAATAATAATAATAATAATAATAATAATAATAATAATAATAATAATAATAATAGTAATAATAATAATAGTAATAATAATAATAATAATAGTAATAATAATAATAATAGTAATAATAATAATTAGTTTAGGTCAGATTAATTTTTGGTATTATTACAGAATAACTGTGTTTTTGGTTAGGCTTGAGCAGTGTTACCACATTAGGCTAGGTCCCGGGAATGTGCCCCAGTCACTTTATGATAGTTTATACCGGTTATACCCGGTATTTTGCCCAGGTTAGGTCCAGGTAGTTAGCCCAGGTTAGGTCCCGGTATTTTGCCCAGGTTAGGTCCAGGTAGTCTGCCCAGGTTAGGTCCTGGTAGTCTGCCGTGGTCTAGGTTAGGTCAGACTAATTACAAAACAAACACCATAGATGAAAAGTGTTAGTTAGAATGTTCCAAAATAGTGAATAATTATATAAAAAATGTACAATATAGTGAATGGAGTACTTCTGTAGTTTTACCAATAGTAATAATAATAATAATAATAATAATAATAATAATAATACTTACCTTTCATAACCTCGTTAGCACCTGTTGAAATTACAATATATTAGGTTTGATTAATAATATTAATAATAATACTAATATATCATTAAGAGAGAGATAGAGAGAGAGGGAGATAGAGGGAGAGGGAGAGAGACACACATACACACACGAAACTTATTATTACCTATTATCATTATTTTAACACATTTATCAACATTATTTATTGTTTACTGAATACTAAAGGTATTATTTATTGTTTACTGAATGCTAAAGGTACTATAAATAATGTATAACTTACCAAAATGACGTAATAAATTGGTTAATACACAAAGCATTTTGTTTCCCAGCTTTCCCTCCATTTCTCAGTAAAGCAGTGTTGCCAGATCAGATGCATACAATGTTACCAGATCAGAGAGAGAGACACACACACACACACACGAAACATATTATTACCTAATATCGTTATTTTAACACATTTATCAACATTATTTATTGTTTACTATAAATAAATGTACTATAAATAATGTATAACTTACCAAAATGACGTAATAAATTGGTTAATACACAAAGCATTTTGTTTCTCAATAGCAGAGTTGCCAGATCAGATGCATACAATGTTACCAGATCAGGATATCCTCTCTTCTCCCTATTTCCTTCGTTTATCAATTATATCTCTATAATAACGCGTTTGGATTATAAAACATAAACTACATACAATAGAGGTGAATAATTAAGAAATATAAGCATTAACTCAATAAAAAGCTGTTACATATCCAACCCCTATATTGACTTGTTTTGACTAGAATAATGGTTTTTTGACCTGTTTTCACATGTCATTTGGATTCTACATCATAAAATACACCTAATCTATATCATTGGAGCGTCACCAATGGGCTTAATTAAGAAATATGAGCAATAAACTAATTTGTGTGGTATATAAATATAACATCTGATTCCCTATTTATGTGGGGGTTGGTGGCCTAGTGGTTATGGTGCTGGAAAGTGAATGGATAGGCCACTGGGTCGTAGGTTCGAGGCTTGCCTGAAAGCAAGTATAAAAGATTTTAAATAGGTTAGGTTAGGTTAGGTTAGGTTAGGTTAGGTTAGGTTAGGTTAGGTTAGGTTAGGTTAGGTTAGGTTAGGTTAGGTTAGGTTAGGTTAGGTTAGGTTAGGTTAGGTTAGGTTAGGTTAGGTTAGGTTAGGTTAGGTTAGGTTAGGTTAGGTTAGGTTAGGTTAGGTTAGGTTAGGTTAGGTTAGGTTAGGTTAGGTTAGGTTAGGTTAGGTTAGGTTAGGTTAGGTTAGGTTAGGTTAGGTTAGGTTAGGTTAGGTTAGGTTAGGTTAGGTTAGGTTAGGTTAGGTTAGGTTAGGTTAGGTTAGGTTAGGTTAGGTTAGGTTAGGTTAGGTTAGGTTAGGTTAGGTTAGGTTAGGTTAGGTTAGGTTAGGTTAGGTTAGGTTAGGTTAGGTTAGGTTAGGTTAGGTTAGGTTAGGTTAGGTTAGGTTAGGTTAGGTTAGGTTAGGTTAGGTTAGGTTAGGTTAGGTTAGGTTAGGTTAGGTTAGGTTAGGTTAGGTTAGGTTAGGTTAGGTTAGGTTAGGTTAGGTTAGGTTAGGTTAGGTTAGGTTAGGTTAGGTTAGGTTAGGTTAGGTTAGGTTAGGTTAGGTTAGGTTAGGTTAGGTTAGGTTAGGTTAGGTTAGGTTAGGTTAGGTTAGGTTAGGTTAGGTTAGGTTAGGTTAGGTTAGGTTAGGTTAGGTTAGGTTAGGTTAGGTTAGGTTAGGTTAGGTTAGGTTAGGTTAGGTTAGGTTAGGTTAGGTTAGGTTAGGTTAGGTTAGGTTAGGTTAGGTTAGGTTAGGTTAGGTTAGGTTAGGTTAGGTTAGGTTAGGTTAGGTTAGGTTAGGTTAGGTTAGGTTAGGTTAGGTTAGGTTAGGTTAGGTTAGGTTAGGTTAGGTTAGGTTAGGTTAGGTTAGGTTAGGTTAGGTTAGGTTAGGTTAGGTTAGGTTAGGTTAGGTTAGGTTAGGTTAGGTTAGGTTAGGTTAGGTTAGGTTAGGTTAGGTTAGGTTAGGTTAGGTTAGGTTAGGTTAGGTTAGGTTAGGTTAGGTTAGGTTAGGTTAGGTTAGGTTAGGTTAGGTTAGGTTAGGTTAGGTTAGGTTAGGTTAGGTTAGGTTAGGTTAGGTTAGGTTAGGTTAGGTTAGGTTAGGTTAGGTTAGGTTAGGTTAGGTTAGGTTAGGTTAGGTTAGGTTAGGTTAGGTTAGGTTAGGTTAGGTTAGGTTAGGTTAGGTTAGGTTAGGTTAGGTTAGGTTAGGTTAGGTTAGGTTAGGTTAGGTTAGGTTAGGTTAGGTTAGGTTAGGTTAGGTTAGGTTAGGTTAGGTTAGGTTAGGTTAGGTTAGGTTAGGTTAGGTTAGGTTAGGTTAGGTTAGGTTAGGTTAGGTTAGGTTAGGTTAGGTTAGGTTAGGTTAGGTTAGGTTAGGTTAGGTTAGGTTAGGTTAGGTTAGGTTAGGTTAGGTTAGGTTAGGTTAGGTTAGGTTAGGTTAGGTTAGGTTAGGTTAGGTTAGGTTAGGTTAGGTTAGGTTAGGTTAGGTTAGGTTAGGTTAGGTTAGGTTAGGTTAGGTTAGGTTAGGTTAGGTTAGGTTAGGTTAGGTTAGGTTAGGTTAGGTTAGGTTAGGTTAGGTTAGGTTAGGTTAGGTTAGGTTAGGTTAGGTTAGGTTAGGTTAGGTTAGGTTAGGTTAGGTTAGGTTAGGTTAGGTTAGGTTAGGTTAGGTTAGGTTAGGTTAGGTTAGGTTAGGTTAGGTTAGGTTAGGTTAGGTTAGGTTAGGTTAGGTTAGGTTAGGTTAGGTTAGGTTAGGTTAGGTTAGGTTAGGTTAGGTTAGGTTAGGTTAGGTTAGGTTAGGTTAGGTTAGGTTAGGTTAGGTTAGGTTAGGTTAGGTTAGGTTAGGTTAGGTTAGGTTAGGTTAGGTTAGGTTAGGTTAGGTTAGGTTAGGTTAGGTTAGGTTAGGTTAGGTTAGGTTAGGTTAGGTTAGGTTAGGTTAGGTTAGGTTAGGTTAGGTTAGGTTAGGTTAGGTTAGGTTAGGTTAGGTTAGGTTAGGTTAGGTTAGGTTAGGTTAGGTTAGGTTAGGTTAGGTTAGGTTAGGTTAGGTTAGGTTAGGTTAGGTTAGGTTAGGTTAGGTTAGGTTAGGTTAGGTTAGGTTAGGTTAGGTTAGGTTAGGTTAGGTTAGGTTAGGTTAGGTTAGGTTAGGTTAGGTTAGGTTAGGTTAGGTTAGGTTAGGTTAGGTTAGGTTAGGTTAGGTTAGGTTAGGTTAGGTTAGGTTAGGTTAGGTTAGGTTAGGTTAGGTTAGGTTAGGTTAGGTTAGGTTAGGTTAGGTTAGGTTAGGTTAGGTTAGGTTAGGTTAGGTTAGGTTAGGTTAGGTTAGGTTAGGTTAGGTTAGGTTAGGTTAGGTTAGGTTAGGTTAGGTTAGGTTAGGTTAGGTTAGGTTAGGTTAGGTTAGGTTAGGTTAGGTTAGGTTAGGTTAGGTTAGGTTAGGTTAGGTTAGGTTAGGTTAGGTTAGGTTAGGTTAGGTTAGGTTAGGTTAGGTTAGGTTAGGTTAGGTTAGGTTAGGTTAGGTTAGGTTAGGTTAGGTTAGGTTAGGTTAGGTTAGGTTAGGTTAGGTTAGGTTAGGTTAGGTTAGGTTAGGTTAGGTTAGGTTAGGTTAGGTTAGGTTAGGTTAGGTTAGGTTAGGTTAGGTTAGGTTAGGTTAGGTTAGGTTAGGTTAGGTTAGGTTAGGTTAGGTTAGGTTAGGTTAGGTTAGGTTAGGTTAGGTTAGGTTAGGTTAGGTTAGGTTAGGTTAGGTTAGGTTAGGTTAGGTTAGGTTAGGTTAGGTTAGGTTAGGTTAGGTTAGGTTAGGTTAGGTTAGGTTAGGTTAGGTTAGGTTAGGTTAGGTTAGGTTAGGTTAGGTTAGGTTAGGTTAGGTTAGGTTAGGTTAGGTTAGGTTAGGTTAGGTTAGGTTAGGTTAGGTTAGGTTAGGTTAGGTTAGGTTAGGTTAGGTTAGGTTAGGTTAGGTTAGGTTAGGTTAGGTTAGGTTAGGTTAGGTTAGGTTAGGTTAGGTTAGGTTAGGTTAGGTTAGGTTAGGTTAGGTTAGGTTAGGTTAGGTTAGGTTAGGTTAGGTTAGGTTAGGTTAGGTTAGGTTAGGTTAGGTTAGGTTAGGTTAGGTTAGGTTAGGTTAGGTTAGGTTAGGTTAGGTTAGGTTAGGTTAGGTTAGGTTAGGTTAGGTTAGGTTAGGTTAGGTTAGGTTAGGTTAGGTTAGGTTAGGTTAGGTTAGGTTAGGTTAGGTTAGGTTAGGTTAGGTTAGGTTAGGTTAGGTTAGGTTAGGTTAGGTTAGGTTAGGTTAGGTTAGGTTAGGTTAGGTTAGGTTAGGTTAGGTTAGGTTAGGTTAGGTTAGGTTAGGTTAGGTTAGGTTAGGTTAGGTTAGGTTAGGTTAGGTTAGGTTAGGTTAGGTTAGGTTAGGTTAGGTTAGGTTAGGTTAGGTTAGGTTAGGTTAGGTTAGGTTAGGTTAGGTTAGGTTAGGTTAGGTTAGGTTAGGTTAGGTTAGGTTAGGTTAGGTTAGGTTAGGTTAGGTTAGGTTAGGTTAGGTTAGGTTAGGTTAGGTTAGGTTAGGTTAGGTTAGGTTAGGTTAGGTTAGGTTAGGTTAGGTTAGGTTAGGTTAGGTTAGGTTAGGTTAGGTTAGGTTAGGTTAGGTTAGGTTAGGTTAGGTTAGGTTAGGTTAGGTTAGGTTAGGTTAGGTTAGGTTAGGTTAGGTTAGGTTAGGTTAGGTTAGGTTAGGTTAGGTTAGGTTAGGTTAGGTTAGGTTAGGTTAGGTTAGGTTAGGTTAGGTTAGGTTAGGTTAGGTTAGGTTAGGTTAGGTTAGGTTAGGTTAGGTTAGGTTAGGTTAGGTTAGGTTAGGTTAGGTTAGGTTAGGTTAGGTTAGGTTAGGTTAGGTTAGGTTAGGTTAGGTTAGGTTAGGTTAGGTTAGGTTAGGTTAGGTTAGGTTAGGTTAGGTTAGGTTAGGTTAGGTTAGGTTAGGTTAGGTTAGGTTAGGTTAGGTTAGGTTAGGTTAGGTTAGGTTAGGTTAGGTTAGGTTAGGTTAGGTTAGGTTAGGTTAGGTTAGGTTAGGTTAGGTTAGGTTAGGTTAGGTTAGGTTAGGTTAGGTTAGGTTAGGTTAGGTTAGGTTAGGTTAGGTTAGGTTAGGTTAGGTTAGGTTAGGTTAGGTTAGGTTAGGTTAGGTTAGGTTAGGTTAGGTTAGGTTAGGTTAGGTTAGGTTAGGTTAGGTTAGGTTAGGTTAGGTTAGGTTAGGTTAGGTTAGGTTAGGTTAGGTTAGGTTAGGTTAGGTTAGGTTAGGTTAGGTTAGGTTAGGTTAGGTTAGGTTAGGTTAGGTTAGGTTAGGTTAGGTTAGGTTAGGTTAGGTTAGGTTAGGTTAGGTTAGGTTAGGTTAGGTTAGGTTAGGTTAGGTTAGGTTAGGTTAGGTTAGGTTAGGTTAGGTTAGGTTAGGTTAGGTTAGGTTAGGTTAGGTTAGGTTAGGTTAGGTTAGGTTAGGTTAGGTTAGGTTAGGTTAGGTTAGGTTAGGTTAGGTTAGGTTAGGTTAGGTTAGGTTAGGTTAGGTTAGGTTAGGTTAGGTTAGGTTAGGTTAGGTTAGGTTAGGTTAGGTTAGGTTAGGTTAGGTTAGGTTAGGTTAGGTTAGGTTAGGTTAGGTTAGGTTAGGTTAGGTTAGGTTAGGTTAGGTTAGGTTAGGTTAGGTTAGGTTAGGTTAGGTTAGGTTAGGTTAGGTTAGGTTAGGTTAGGTTAGGTTAGGTTAGGTTAGGTTAGGTTAGGTTAGGTTAGGTTAGGTTAGGTTAGGTTAGGTTAGGTTAGGTTAGGTTAGGTTAGGTTAGGTTAGGTTAGGTTAGGTTAGGTTAGGTTAGGTTAGGTTAGGTTAGGTTAGGTTAGGTTAGGTTAGGTTAGGTTAGGTTAGGTTAGGTTAGGTTAGGTTAGGTTAGGTTAGGTTAGGTTAGGTTAGGTTAGGTTAGGTTAGGTTAGGTTAGGTTAGGTTAGGTTAGGTTAGGTTAGGTTAGGTTAGGTTAGGTTAGGTTAGGTTAGGTTAGGTTAGGTTAGGTTAGGTTAGGTTAGGTTAGGTTAGGTTAGGTTAGGTTAGGTTAGGTTAGGTTAGGTTAGGTTAGGTTAGGTTAGGTTAGGTTAGGTTAGGTTAGGTTAGGTTAGGTTAGGTTAGGTTAGGTTAGGTTAGGTTAGGTTAGGTTAGGTTAGGTTAGGTTAGGTTAGGTTAGGTTAGGTTAGGTTAGGTTAGGTTAGGTTAGGTTAGGTTAGGTTAGGTTAGGTTAGGTTAGGTTAGGTTAGGTTAGGTTAGGTTAGGTTAGGTTAGGTTAGGTTAGGTTAGGTTAGGTTAGGTTAGGTTAGGTTAGGTTAGGTTAGGTTAGGTTAGGTTAGGTTAGGTTAGGTTAGGTTAGGTTAGGTTAGGTTAGGTTAGGTTAGGTTAGGTTAGGTTAGGTTAGGTTAGGTTAGGTTAGGTTAGGTTAGGTTAGGTTAGGTTAGGTTAGGTTAGGTTAGGTTAGGTTAGGTTAGGTTAGGTTAGGTTAGGTTAGGTTAGGTTAGGTTAGGTTAGGTTAGGTTAGGTTAGGTTAGGTTAGGTTAGGTTAGGTTAGGTTAGGTTAGGTTAGGTTAGGTTAGGTTAGGTTAGGTTAGGTTAGGTTAGGTTAGGTTAGGTTAGGTTAGGTTAGGTTAGGTTAGGTTAGGTTAGGTTAGGTTAGGTTAGGTTAGGTTAGGTTAGGTTAGGTTAGGTTAGGTTAGGTTAGGTTAGGTTAGGTTAGGTTAGGTTAGGTTAGGTTAGGTTAGGTTAGGTTAGGTTAGGTTAGGTTAGGTTAGGTTAGGTTAGGTTAGGTTAGGTTAGGTTAGGTTAGGTTAGGTTAGGTTAGGTTAGGTTAGGTTAGGTTAGGTTAGGTTAGGTTAGGTTAGGTTAGGTTAGGTTAGGTTAGGTTAGGTTAGGTTAGGTTAGGTTAGGTTAGGTTAGGTTAGGTTAGGTTAGGTTAGGTTAGGTTAGGTTAGGTTAGGTTAGGTTAGGTTAGGTTAGGTTAGGTTAGGTTAGGTTAGGTTAGGTTAGGTTAGGTTAGGTTAGGTTAGGTTAGGTTAGGTTAGGTTAGGTTAGGTTAGGTTAGGTTAGGTTAGGTTAGGTTAGGTTAGGTTAGGTTAGGTTAGGTTAGGTTAGGTTAGGTTAGGTTAGGTTAGGTTAGGTTAGGTTAGGTTAGGTTAGGTTAGGTTAGGTTAGGTTAGGTTAGGTTAGGTTAGGTTAGGTTAGGTTAGGTTAGGTTAGGTTAGGTTAGGTTAGGTTAGGTTAGGTTAGGTTAGGTTAGGTTAGGTTAGGTTAGGTTAGGTTAGGTTAGGTTAGGTTAGGTTAGGTTAGGTTAGGTTAGGTTAGGTTAGGTTAGGTTAGGTTAGGTTAGGTTAGGTTAGGTTAGGTTAGGTTAGGTTAGGTTAGGTTAGGTTAGGTTAGGTTAGGTTAGGTTAGGTTAGGTTAGGTTAGGTTAGGTTAGGTTAGGTTAGGTTAGGTTAGGTTAGGTTAGGTTAGGTTAGGTTAGGTTAGGTTAGGTTAGGTTAGGTTAGGTTAGGTTAGGTTAGGTTAGGTTAGGTTAGGTTAGGTTAGGTTAGGTTAGGTTAGGTTAGGTTAGGTTAGGTTAGGTTAGGTTAGGTTAGGTTAGGTTAGGTTAGGTTAGGTTAGGTTAGGTTAGGTTAGGTTAGGTTAGGTTAGGTTAGGTTAGGTTAGGTTAGGTTAGGTTAGGTTAGGTTAGGTTAGGTTAGGTTAGGTTAGGTTAGGTTAGGTTAGGTTAGGTTAGGTTAGGTTAGGTTAGGTTAGGTTAGGTTAGGTTAGGTTAGGTTAGGTTAGGTTAGGTTAGGTTAGGTTAGGTTAGGTTAGGTTAGGTTAGGTTAGGTTAGGTTAGGTTAGGTTAGGTTAGGTTAGGTTAGGTTAGGTTAGGTTAGGTTAGGTTAGGTTAGGTTAGGTTAGGTTAGGTTAGGTTAGGTTAGGTTAGGTTAGGTTAGGTTAGGTTAGGTTAGGTTAGGTTAGGTTAGGTTAGGTTAGGTTAGGTTAGGTTAGGTTAGGTTAGGTTAGGTTAGGTTAGGTTAGGTTAGGTTAGGTTAGGTTAGGTTAGGTTAGGTTAGGTTAGGTTAGGTTAGGTTAGGTTAGGTTAGGTTAGGTTAGGTTAGGTTAGGTTAGGTTAGGTTAGGTTAGGTTAGGTTAGGTTAGGTTAGGTTAGGTTAGGTTAGGTTAGGTTAGGTTAGGTTAGGTTAGGTTAGGTTAGGTTAGGTTAGGTTAGGTTAGGTTAGGTTAGGTTAGGTTAGGTTAGGTTAGGTTAGGTTAGGTTAGGTTAGGTTAGGTTAGGTTAGGTTAGGTTAGGTTAGGTTAGGTTAGGTTAGGTTAGGTTAGGTTAGGTTAGGTTAGGTTAGGTTAGGTTAGGTTAGGTTAGGTTAGGTTAGGTTAGGTTAGGTTAGGTTAGGTTAGGTTAGGTTAGGTTAGGTTAGGTTAGGTTAGGTTAGGTTAGGTTAGGTTAGGTTAGGTTAGGTTAGGTTAGGTTAGGTTAGGTTAGGTTAGGTTAGGTTAGGTTAGGTTAGGTTAGGTTAGGTTAGGTTAGGTTAGGTTAGGTTAGGTTAGGTTAGGTTAGGTTAGGTTAGGTTAGGTTAGGTTAGGTTAGGTTAGGTTAGGTTAGGTTAGGTTAGGTTAGGTTAGGTTAGGTTAGGTTAGGTTAGGTTAGGTTAGGTTAGGTTAGGTTAGGTTAGGTTAGGTTAGGTTAGGTTAGGTTAGGTTAGGTTAGGTTAGGTTAGGTTAGGTTAGGTTAGGTTAGGTTAGGTTAGGTTAGGTTAGGTTAGGTTAGGTTAGGTTAGGTTAGGTTAGGTTAGGTTAGGTTAGGTTAGGTTAGGTTAGGTTAGGTTAGGTTAGGTTAGGTTAGGTTAGGTTAGGTTAGGTTAGGTTAGGTTAGGTTAGGTTAGGTTAGGTTAGGTTAGGTTAGGTTAGGTTAGGTTAGGTTAGGTTAGGTTAGGTTAGGTTAGGTTAGGTTAGGTTAGGTTAGGTTAGGTTAGGTTAGGTTAGGTTAGGTTAGGTTAGGTTAGGTTAGGTTAGGTTAGGTTAGGTTAGGTTAGGTTAGGTTAGGTTAGGTTAGGTTAGGTTAGGTTAGGTTAGGTTAGGTTAGGTTAGGTTAGGTTAGGTTAGGTTAGGTTAGGTTAGGTTAGGTTAGGTTAGGTTAGGTTAGGTTAGGTTAGGTTAGGTTAGGTTAGGTTAGGTTAGGTTAGGTTAGGTTAGGTTAGGTTAGGTTAGGTTAGGTTAGGTTAGGTTAGGTTAGGTTAGGTTAGGTTAGGTTAGGTTAGGTTAGGTTAGGTTAGGTTAGGTTAGGTTAGGTTAGGTTAGGTTAGGTTAGGTTAGGTTAGGTTAGGTTAGGTTAGGTTAGGTTAGGTTAGGTTAGGTTAGGTTAGGTTAGGTTAGGTTAGGTTAGGTTAGGTTAGGTTAGGTTAGGTTAGGTTAGGTTAGGTTAGGTTAGGTTAGGTTAGGTTAGGTTAGGTTAGGTTAGGTTAGGTTAGGTTAGGTTAGGTTAGGTTAGGTTAGGTTAGGTTAGGTTAGGTTAGGTTAGGTTAGGTTAGGTTAGGTTAGGTTAGGTTAGGTTAGGTTAGGTTAGGTTAGGTTAGGTTAGGTTAGGTTAGGTTAGGTTAGGTTAGGTTAGGTTAGGTTAGGTTAGGTTAGGTTAGGTTAGGTTAGGTTAGGTTAGGTTAGGTTAGGTTAGGTTAGGTTAGGTTAGGTTAGGTTAGGTTAGGTTAGGTTAGGTTAGGTTAGGTTAGGTTAGGTTAGGTTAGGTTAGGTTAGGTTAGGTTAGGTTAGGTTAGGTTAGGTTAGGTTAGGTTAGGTTAGGTTAGGTTAGGTTAGGTTAGGTTAGGTTAGGTTAGGTTAGGTTAGGTTAGGTTAGGTTAGGTTAGGTTAGGTTAGGTTAGGTTAGGTTAGGTTAGGTTAGGTTAGGTTAGGTTAGGTTAGGTTAGGTTAGGTTAGGTTAGGTTAGGTTAGGTTAGGTTAGGTTAGGTTAGGTTAGGTTAGGTTAGGTTAGGTTAGGTTAGGTTAGGTTAGGTTAGGTTAGGTTAGGTTAGGTTAGGTTAGGTTAGGTTAGGTTAGGTTAGGTTAGGTTAGGTTAGGTTAGGTTAGGTTAGGTTAGGTTAGGTTAGGTTAGGTTAGGTTAGGTTAGGTTAGGTTAGGTTAGGTTAGGTTAGGTTAGGTTAGGTTAGGTTAGGTTAGGTTAGGTTAGGTTAGGTTAGGTTAGGTTAGGTTAGGTTAGGTTAGGTTAGGTTAGGTTAGGTTAGGTTAGGTTAGGTTAGGTTAGGTTAGGTTAGGTTAGAGTTAGGTTAGGTTAGGTTAGGTTAGGTTAGGTTAGGTTAGGTTAGGTTAGGTTAGGTTATAGGTTAGGTTAGGTTAGGTTAGGTTAGGTTAGGTTAGGTTAGGTTAGGTTAGGTTAGGTTAGGTTAGGTTAGGTTAGGTTAGGTTAGGTTAGGTTAGGTTAGGTTAGGTTAGGTTAGGTTAGGTTAGGTTAGGTTAGGTTAGGTTAGGTTAGGTTAGGTTAGGTTAGGTTAGGTTAGGTTAGGTTAGGTTAGGTTAGGTTAGGTTAGGTTAGGTTAGGTTAGGTTAGGTTAGGTTAGGTTAGGTTAGGTTAGGTTAGGTTAGGTTAGGTTAGGTTAGGTTAGGTTAGGTTAGGTTAGGTTAGGTTAGGTTAGGTTAGGTTAGGTTAGGTTAGGTTAGGTTAGGTTAGGTTAGGTTAGGTTAGGTTAGGTTAGGTTAGGTTAGGTTAGGTTAGGTTAGGTTAGGTTAGGTTAGGTTAGGTTAGGTTAGGTTAGGTTAGGTTAGGTTAGGTTAGGTTAGGTTAGGTTAGGTTAGGTTAGGTTAGGTTAGGTTAGGTTAGGTTAGGTTAGGTTAGGTTAGGTTAGGTTAGGTTAGGTTAGGTTAGGTTAGGTTAGGTTAGGTTAGGTTAGGTTAGGTTAGGTTAGGTTAGGTTAGGTTAGGTTAGGTTAGGTTAGGTTAGGTTAGGTTAGGTTAGGTTAGGTTAGGTTAGGTTAGGTTAGGTTAGGTTAGGTTAGGTTAGGTTAGGTTAGGTTAGGTTAGGTTAGGTTAGGTTAGGTTAGGTTAGGTTAGGTTAGGTTAGGTTAGGTTAGGTTAGGTTAGGTTAGGTTAGGTTAGGTTAGGTTAGGTTAGGTTAGGTTAGGTTAGGTTAGGTTAGGTTAGGTTAGGTTAGGTTAGGTTAGGTTAGGTTAGGTTAGGTTAGGTTAGGTTAGGTTAGGTAGGTTAGGTTAGGTTAGGTTAGTTAGGTTAGGTTAGGTTAGGTTAGGTTAGGTTAGTTAGGTTAGGTTAGGTTAGGTTAGGTTAGGTTAGGTTAGGTTAGGTTAGTTAGGTTAGGTTAGGTTAGGTTAGGTTAGGTTAGTTAGTTAGTTAGGTTAGGTTAGGTTAGGTTAGTTAGGTTAGTTAGGTTAGGTTAGGTTAGGTTAGGTTAGGTTAGGTTAGGTTAGGTTAGGTTAGGTTAGGTAAGTTAGGTTAGGTTAGGTTAGGTTAGGTTAGGTTAGGTTAGGTTAGGTTAGGTTAGGTTAGTTAGGTTAGGTTAGGTTAGTTAGGTTAGGTTAGGTTAGGTTAGGTTAGGTTAGGTTAGGTTAGTTAGGTTAGGTTAGGTTAGGTTAGGTTAGGTTAGGTTAGGTTAGGTTAGGTTAGGTTAGGTTAGGTTAGGTTAGGTTAGGTTAGGTTAGGTTAGGTTAGTTAGGTAGGTTAGGTTAGGTTAGGTTAGGTTAGGTTAGTTAGGTTAGGTTAGGTTAGTTAGGTTAGGTAGTTAGGTTAGGTTAGGTTAGGTTAGGTAGAGGTTAGGTTAGGTTAGGTAGGTTAGGTTAGGTTAGGTTAGGTTAGGTTAGGTTAGGTTAGGTTAGGTTAGGTTAGGTTAGTTAGGTTAGGTTAGGTTAGGTTAGGTTAGTTAGGTTAGGTTAGGTTAGGTTAGGTTAGGTTAGGTTAGGTTAGGTTAGGTTAGGTTAGTTAGGTTAGGTTAGGTTAGGTTAGGTTAGGTTAGGTTAGGTTAGTTAGGTTAGGTTAGGTTAGGTTAGGTTAGGTTAGGTTAGGTTAGGTTAGGTTAGGTTAGGTTAGGTTAGGTTAGGTTAGGTTAGGTTAGTTAGGTTAGGTTAGGTTAGGTTAGGTTAGGTTAGTAGGTTAGGTTAAGGTTAGGTTAGGTTAGGTTAGGTTAGGTTAGGTTAGGTTAGGTTAGGTAAGGTAAGGTTAGGTTAGGTTAGGTTAGGTTAGGTTAGGTTAGGTTAGGTTAGGTTAGGTTAGGTTAGGTTAGGTTAGGTTAGGTTAGGTTAGGTTAGGTTAGGTTAGGTAGTAGGTTAGGTTAGGTTAGGTTAGGTTAGGTTAGGTTAGTTAGGTTAGGTTAGGTTAGGTTAGGTTAGGTTAGGTTAGGTTAGGTTAGGTTAGTTAGGTTAGTTAGGTTAGGTTAGGTTAGTTAGGTTAGGTTAGGTTAGGTTAGGTTAGGTTAGGTTAGGTTAGGTTAAGTTAGGTTAGGTTAGGTTAGGTTAGGTTAGGTTAGGTTAGGTTAGGTTAGGTTAGGTTAGGTTAGGTTAGGTTAGGTTAGTTAGGTTAGGTTAGGTTAGGTTAGGTTAGGTTAGGTTAGGTTAGGTTAGGTTAGGTTAGGTTAGTTAGTTAGGTTAGGTTAGGTTCAGGTTAGGTTAGGTTAGGTTAGGTAGGTTAGGTTAGGTTAGGTAGGTTAGGTTAGGTTAGGTTAGGTTAGGTTAGTTAGGTTAGGTTAGGTTAGGTTAGTTAGGTTAGGTTAGGTTAGGTTAGGTTAGGTTAGGTTAGGTTAGGTTAGGTTAGGTTAGGTTAGGTTAGGTTAGGTTAGGTTAGGTTAGGTTAGGTTAGGTTAGGTTAGGTTAGGTTAGGTTAGGTTAGGTTAGGTTAGGTTAGGTTAGGTTAGGTTAGGTTAGGTTAGGTTAGGTTAGGTTAGGTTAGGTTAGGTTAGGTTAGGTTAGGTTAGGTAGTAGGTTAGGTTAGGTAGGTTAGGTTAGGTTAGGTTAGGTTAGGTTAGGTTAGGTTAGGTAGGTTAGGTTAGGTTAGGTTAGTTAGGTAGTTAGGTTAGGTTAGTTAGGTAGGTTAGGTAGTTAGTTAGGTTAGGTTAGGTTAGGTTAGGTTAGTAGGTTAGGTTAGGTTAGGTTAGGTTAGGTTAGGTTAGGTTAGGTTAGTTAGGTTAAGGTTAGGTTAGGTTAGGTTAGGTAGGTTAGGTTAGGTTAGGTTAGGTTAGGTTAGGTTAGGAAGGTTAGGTTAGGTTAGGTTAGGTTAGGTTAGGTTAGGTTAGGTAGGTTAGGTTAGGTTAGGTTAGGTAGGTTAGGTTAGGTTAGGTTAGGTTAGGTTAGGTTAGGTTAGGTTAGGTTAGGTTAGGTTAGGTGAGGTGGTTAGGTTAGGTTAGGTTAGGTTAGGTTAGGTTAGGTTAGGTTAGGTTAGGTTAGGTGAGGTAGGGTAGGTTAGGTTAGGTTAGTTAGGTGAGGTTAGGTTGGTTAGGTTAGGTAGTGAGGTTAGGTTAGGGTTAGGTTAGGTTAGGTTAGGTTAGGTTAGGTTAGGTTAGGTGAGGTGTGGTAGGAGGTAGGTTAGGTTAGGTTAGGTGAGGTAGGTTAGGTTAGGTTAGGTTAGGTTAGGTTGGTTAGGTTAGGTTAGGTTAGGTTGAGGTTAGGTTAGGTTAGGTTAGGTAGGTTAGGTTAGGTAGGTTAGGTTAGGGTAGGTTAGGTTAGGTTAGGTTAGGTTAGGTTAGGTAGGTAGGTAGGTTAGGTTGGGTGGGAGGGTAGGTAGGTTGGGAGGTTAGGTTAGTTAGGTTAGGTTAGGGTAGGTAGGTTAGGTTAGGTTAGGTTAGGTTAGGGGAGGGGTGGTGTGGGTAGGGTGGTGGGGTAGGTGGAGGTGAGGGGAGGTGAGGGGTAGGGTTGGTGGTGGGGTGGGTGAGGGTGGGGTGGTTGGGTGGGTGGGGAGGGGTGGGGTGAGGGTGGTGTGGGGTGGGGTGGGGTGGGGTGGGGTGGGGTGGGAGGGTGGGTGGGTGAGGGTGGTGTGGGTAGGTAGGTTTGGGTAGGTAGGGAGGTGAGGGGTGGGGTGGGTGGGGAGGGGTGGGGAGGGTGGGTGGGGTGGGGTGGGGTGGGGTGAGGGAGGGGTGGGGTGGGTTGGGGTGGGGAGGTGAGGTGGTTGGGTAGGGGAGGGTAGGGGAGGGGTGGGTGGGGTGGGGAGGGGAGGGTGGGTGGGGTGGGGTGGGTAGGGTGGGGTGGGTGTGGGGTGGTGGTGGGGTGGGGAGGTGAGGGTTGGGGTGAGGGGTGGGGGAGGGTGGGGTGGGTGGGTGGGGTGGGTGGGGTGGGTGTGGGGAGGGGTGGGTGGTGAGGGTGGGGTGGGGAGGGTGGGGTGGGGTGGGTGAGGTTGGGGTGGGTGGGGTGGGGTGGGGGTGGGGTGGGGTGGGGTGGGGTGGGGAGGGTGGGTGGGGTGGGAGGGGTGGGGTGGGGTGGGGAGGGGTGGGGAGGGTGGGGTGGGGTAGGGGTGGGGAGGGGTGGGGAGGGGTGGTAGGGTTGGGGAGGGGTGGGGTGGGGTGGGGTGGGTGGGGTGGGGTGGTAGGGGTGGGGTGGGTTGGGTGGGGAGGGGTGGGGTGGGGTGGGGTGGGGTGGGGTGGGAGGTAGGGGAGGGGTGGGGTGGGGTGGGGAGGGGTGGGGTGGGTAGGGGAGGGGTGGGGTGGGGTGGGGTGGGGTGGGGTGGGTGGGGTGGGGTGGGTGGGGTGGGGTGGGGTGGGGAGGGGTGGGGAGGGGTGGTGGGGTGGGGTGGGGTGGGGTGGGGTGGGGTGGGGTGGGTGGGTGGGGTGGGGTGGGGTGGGTGGGGTGGGGTGGGGTGGGGTGGGTGGGGTGGGGTGGGGTGGGGTGGGAGGGTGGGGTGGGTGGGTGGGGTGGGTGGGGTGGGTGGGTGGGGTGGGGTGGGGTGGGTGGGGTGGGTGGGGTGGGGTGGGTGGGTGGGGTGGGGTGGGGTGGGTGGGGTGGGGTGGGGAGGGGTGGGGTGGGGTGGGGTGGGGTGGGGAGGGGTGGGGTGTGGGTGGGTGGGTGGGGTGGGGTGGGGTGGGGTGGGGTGGGGTGGGGAGGGGTGGGGTGGGGTGGGGGGGGTGGGTGGGGTGGGGTGGGGTGGGGTGGGAGGGGTGGGGTGGGGTGGGGTGGGGTGGGTGGGGTGGGGTGGGGTGGGGTGGGGTGGGGTGGGTGGGGTGGGGTGGGGTGGGGTGGGGTGGGGTGGGGTGGGGTGGGGTGGGGTGGGGTGGGGTGGGTGGGGTGGGTGGGGTGGGGTGGGGTGGGGTGGGGTGGGGTGGGTGGGGTGGGGTGGGGTGGGGTGGGGTGGGGTGGGTGGGTGGGGTGGGGTGGGGTGGGGTGGGGTGGGGTGGGGTGGGTGGGGTGGGGTGGGGTGGGGTGGGGTGGGTGGGGAGGGGTGGGGTGGGGTGGGGTGGGTGGGGTGGGGTGGGGTGGGGTGGGGTGGGGTGGGGTGGGGTGGGGTGGGGTGGGGTGGGTGGGGTGGGTGGGGTGGGGTGGGTGTGAGAGAGACGGGGACGAAGCCGAAGGGGGGGGGGGGGGTGTGTGTGAGTTAAGTTCAGTTAAGTTAAGTTACAGTTAAGTTAAGTTAACGTTAAGTTAAGTTAAGTTAAGTTAAGTTAACGTTAAGTTAAGTTAAGTTAAGTTAAGTTAAGTTACAGTTACGTTAAGTTAAGTTAAGTTAAGTTAAGTTAAGTTAAGTTAAGTTAAGTTAAGTTCAAGTTACAGTTAAGTCTAAGTTAAGTTACAGTTAAAGTTACGTTAAGTTAAGTTAAGTTAAGTTAAGTTACAGTTAAGTTAAGTTACGTTAAGTTAAGTTCTAAGTTAAGTTACAGTTAAGTTCAGTTAAGTTAAGTTAAGTTAAGTTAAGTTAAGTTAAGTTAAGTTACGTTAAGTTAAGTTAAGTTAAGTTAAGTTAAGTTAAGTTAAGTTAAGTTAAGTTAAGTTAAGTTAAGTTAAGTTCAGTTAAGTTAAGTTAAGTTAAGTTAAGTTAAGTTAAGTTAAGTTCACGTTAAGTAAGTTAAGTTACAGTTAAGTTAAGTT
>JAWZYT010003861.1:90000-93190 GCA_034508575.1 Petrolisthes manimaculis | reverse complement strand
TTACTATACTTTCCCTCACTCTGTAGGTTAGATAGAATAGGAAAATCAAGCAGCCTCGAAAGGACCAGTAGGTCTGTTGCTGTTTGAATGTCCTTTGTATTCCTCTCTCTCTCTCTCTCACACACACACACACAGCAAGGCCACACTAACCATTTCTCGCCCCACTGGCTCCTTCACCTTGGCCAACACACACACACACACACACACACGCACACACACACACACACACCTATATGGAAAAGGAGCTTGTTTCGTGGCAATGGTCAGGAGTATTGCCACACACACACACACACCTATATGGCAAAGGAGCTTGTTTCGTGGTGCATGGTCAGGAGGAATCAGAAGAAGCCACCAATTTACATACACGATCACAGGGTCCCTAAAGTGTCTCGTTAAAAAAGGGAGTTGTTTTGATGCAGCTGAAAGAGTAAGAGAGAAAGAGTAACTCGTTTTCTATACATACTCTTTTTCATACATACCCCTACTCTCCCGCCCCCTCTCTCTCTCTCTCTCACACACACAGGAACCCCCCCCCCCCTCTCCCCTCTTTCATACACACACATGCAGGTAACCCCCCCACTCACACACTCACTCACTCACTCTCTCTCTCTCTCTCTCTCTCTCTCTCTCTCTCCTCTCTCTCTCTCTCACACACACACACACACACACACAAAACGACCACCTTCTTTTTTAAGCGGCAATGGAGGAGGCTATGATCATGTTTTTTATATTATTATTTGTTATTATTATTATTATTATTATTGCTATTGTTATTATTACTTTTGTTGTTATTGTTGTTGTTATTATTTGTTATTATTATTAATAGGCTATGATTATGTATGTAGCCTATATTATTTGTTTTTTCTTTTTTCTTATAATTATTATTATTTTATTAATAATAATTTTATCAATGTTGTTGTTGTTATTGTTATCATCAATATTGTTATTATTATATTTTTTCTATATCATTATTACTATTACTATCACTATTACTATTACTATCATTATTACTATTATTATTATACTACAATTACTATTATTACAAATTTTACAATCACTATCACTAATACTATCACTATCACTATTACTATCATTATTACTATTATTATTATACTACAATTACTATTATTATAAATTTTACAATCACTATCACTAATACTAATACTCTCACTATCATTATTACTATTATTATTATACTACAATTACTATTATTATAATTTTACAATCACTATCAACTAATACTAATACTATCACTATTACTATTATTATTATACTACAATTACTATTATTATAAATTTTACAATCACTATCACTAATACTAATACTATCACTATCATTATTACTATCACTATCATTATTACTATTATACTACAATTACTATTATTATAAATTTTACAATCACTATCACTAATACTATCACTATTACTATGACTATCACTGAATTATTGAACAGAGGCACAGCACCAGGCAAGGAATTTATGACCACGACTACTCACCTCAACTTACGGGTCGTATTTCTGGAAGTAGCAAAGGGATATTTATACAACCTAATACTGCATACCTACCATCGGGTTTGTGAGGTTACGATCGGTTTGTGGGACCCTGTGATGTAGTCGGAAAGTTGGAGATAAATGAGTCCTTCAAATATTGCCACGAAACACACACACACACACACACCTATATGGAAGGAGCTTGTTTCGTGGCATAGTCAGGAGGAATCAGAAGCCTCCTATTTTCCTACGTGATCACAGGGACTTTTAATGCAGTGGAGCTCTTCTTTATCCCAGCAAAGACCAGACAGGCAAGGCAGGGGTTGGGGAAATATTTTATGGTCAGTAGGATGACAAACTGGACCGTGGTACACACACACACACACACACACACACACACACATAAATATTGTAATAGCCGCAGCCAAACACACACACACACACACACATAAATATTGTAATAGCCGCAGCCAAACAAACACACACACACACACACACATAAATACTGTAATATCCTCAGCGACACATACACACATAAATACTGTAATAACCTCAGCGACACACACATACACACACACGTTTACAACAGTTTGTGTAATGTAATCATGAATGACAGGAACCTCTATTCAAAGTCATGTCAGGTTGGCCCAATGTAAACACTTGATGAGGAAGGTTAGGGGGGGCGAGGGAGGGGGAAAGGTGGGGGGTGAAGGGGAGGGGTGAGGGGTGTTTGTGGGGGGGGGGGGGTGAGGGAGGAGGAAAGGTGAGGGGTGAGGGGTGTTTGTGGAGGGGGTGAGGGACGGGTGGGGGGTGTTTGTGGAGGGGGTGAGGGAGGGGTCGGGGGGTGAAGGGGGTGAAGGGTGGGGGGGGTAGAAATACACGAGGGTGGAACTGAGAGTGTTAAATGAATCCTCTCAAATTGGGTCACGACTCAGAGCACCTGTGATTAGTAGCAAATATTACAGTGTGTGTGTGTGTGTGTGTGTGTGTGTGTGTGTGTGTGTGTGTGTTTGTTTGTGTGTGTGTGTGTGTGAATATTAGTAGACTTTCTTTCATATCTGTTCTTCGTGCGTGTGTGTGTGTGTGTGTGTGTGTGCTGTGATGTGAACAATTAAATGTTTATCTTTGCAGACCTAACCACCACTAGCCTACTATCTTTTGAAAACCTGGAAAACAGGAAATTAAACCCAAACACCAATTCAGACGAGAATGTGTAATACAAGTTGTTCACAAGTTGAAGACAGAAAAAAAGTTAAAAAAGAAAGAAGAGAAAAATAAGAAAATGAAGGAGAAAAGAGAATAAAGAGAAGGGAAGAAAAAGAAGAAGAAAGGGAAGAAAATGGAGGAGAAAAATAAGAAAATGGAGGAGAAAACAGGAGAAAGAGATATAAAGAAAGAAGAGAAAAATAAGAAAATGGAGGAGAAAACGGGGAAAAAAGAGAAAAAAAAGGAGAAAGAGAATTAAAGCAAGAAGAAAGGGAAGAGAGGAGAAAAGGAAGAAAAGGAAGGAAGAGAAAAAAGAGAATAAAAAGGAGAGAGAATAAAAGGAAGAAGAAAGGGAAGGAAGAAGTAATTAAGAAAAAAAAAACGAGAAGAAAAAGAAGAAAGAGGAGAAGAAGGAGAAAGGATGGATAAAAGTGGCTTGTTCGAATGTGTGTGTGTGTGTGTGTGTGTGTGTGTGTGTGTGTGTGGCTGAGAAT
>JAWZYT010003861.1:25000-85000 GCA_034508575.1 Petrolisthes manimaculis | reverse complement strand
ACACCCGTAGTTTTAAAAAAATTGAGGGCCCTTACTGGAGCTCAATGAACCCTCCTGGAGTAGTTTGGAGAATTCATAGAGCTCCAATAAGGGTCCTCAAATGATTTAAAACTACGGGGTGTCAGAGTCCTTCCACTCCACTCCACCACAAAGAGAATTTTCACCTTAACAAAACATCTATAACATGTGGTTTGTAAGTAGCCTACAGTGAACAGCAAAAGTCCTGTATGAGAAAAATGAATGAATGAATAAATAAATGTATGAGATGAATGAATAAATGCAGTGAAGGGCAAAAGTCCTGAATGAGATGAATGAATGAATGTTACTAAGGAGCCATCTGTAGCCTAGGAGTTAGCCTAACCTTACAAACCCAATAGCCTAATATTACAGACACCAGGAGCTACATACTATTTTCGTATCATATAAGATTATACAGTAGGCTACTTGTTATTTTTTTTTTCATATACCGGTATATAATTATCATCATAGTTTAGAATTACTGTATATGAAGTTAGAACGATGAAGCAACCAGTCCTTTTCAGCCAATTGTTAATTTGTTTGTAACTGTATTATTGACTGTATTATACTGTGATTATTTTTGTACCCAGCTGTCTTCCTGTCATATTCACTTACTAAAATAAACACAGATGCTTGTAAGAATCCACAAATGAAGGAAAGAGAAAGACAGGATAAGCCAGGATACCTTAATCAGTTAAATGTATAATGAGTTAATTTAACATTCCCAAACTAGTACCATATTCATTCACAAATAGATATCCTTGGCAATATATACTGTATAGTGAACAAATGATGTAAGGATACCTGACATCTCCACACAAAATTGAGAATGGAGAACGCACCTGAACATGAAATAACGAAATACATTCACAGGAACAATTGAGAATGAAATGTTGACAAAGGGAGTGTGTGAGAGTGGAGGGAAGGGGAAGAGAACTGGAAGACCCTGCTGAACCTGCTGCAAACATTGGAGAGAGAAATGTACAGAATTTATAATATACATTTATATATTTTATACTCGTTGATAAATAAATATATTGATGATGATGATGATGATTATGATGATAAAGAATGTGGTGATATAAAGAATGTGGTGATTAAACTATGTGTTGGGGCACTGAAATGTTTGTTTGTTGATAAATACGAATTAATATTATTAGTGTGTGCTGGGAGAGAATACAAGACACGCAACAGCTACCGTACTGTGAAATGGTCCCTCTCTCTCTCTTGTTATCACACATTACACGTTTAGACAGTTTGGAAGGGAGAGGTAAAACACGAGAGAAAGGTCTGAATTCAAGAAAGGTATAGCCTAGCCTAGCGGGTTTGAGCAGAGGTATTCAATACACGCCTCGCCAACCACATGTGGCTCCCAACAACCTAATTTGCAGCCCCTCCTTGACTACTAAAAGCACTGTTGTCTTCTCGGCCCTTTACGCCAAGAGATGCAAAAGGAAGCTACTGTATAATATATCCTACATTCGAGAAAGGACATTTGAATACACACACGTCAGCTTCTACTGTTGTGTGGAATAAAAACAAACACATTTACAACAACAGGCTAAAACCTGTCCAACTTTTCAAGGACTAAATTGACAAAAAAGAGATAGGCCTAGTGTGGAATAAAAACAGATACAAACAAATTAACAATTGGCTGAAAACTGTCCAACTTTTCAAGGACTAAATTGACAAAAAAGAAGAGTGTGGAATAAAAACAGATACAAACAAATTAACAATTGGCTGAAAACTGTCCAACATTTCAAGGACTAAATTGACAATAAGAATACCACCAGGATGATAGTGAGAGCCATCGGGTTGACTAAGAATACCAACCACCAGGCTACAAGTGGAGAGAGAGAGAGAGAGAGAGAGAGAGAGAGAGAGAGAGAGAGATAGAGAGAAGTAGGGTAAAGGAAATCTTGAAAGCCTCGTTGTAGTGTGAGTGGTCGATGTGTTTGTGTATTCATTAAATGAGTACGTGTGGGGATTGCAGAGTAGGCTACCGTTGAACACACACACATATACTTGCTGGCTTGTTTGTTGGTATACATGTATGTGTTTGTTTGTTTGTATACATGTGTGTTTGTTTGTCTTGTATACATGTGTGTTTGTTTGTCTTGTATACAGGTGTGCTTATTTGTCTTGTATACATGATTGCTTGTTTATTTGTATATATGTTTGCTTGTTCATTTATTATTCATGTGTGCTTGTTTGTTTGTATACATGTGTTTGTTTGTTTTATACATGATTGTGTGCTTGTTTGTTTTTACATATAATTGTCTGTTTATTTTTTTATATACAATTGCTCGTTTGTGTTTTATACGGTACTTGTTTGTTTTCCCTTTGTATATGTTTGCTTATTTCTCCGTTTTATTTTTGTTTGTTTATTGGTTTGTTTATCTTTTTCAGCCCCCCAAGGACTGGTGACACCACGCATGCAGAGGGAAAATTGGTTTGGTCGACTTGTTCTTTCTATTTACTGTCCCTCTTCCCCTCTGTGACCCTCTCCCTCCTCGTCTCTGTGACCCTCTCCCTCCTCGTCTCTGTGACACTCTCCCTCCCCTCTCTGTGTGACACTCTCCCTCCTTCCTATCACCCTTTCCCTCTTTGCTATCACCCTCTCCCTTCTTTCTATCACTCTTTCCCTCTTTTCTATCACCTTCTCCTTCCTCCCTCGCTGATTTCTATTATTTTCTTCCTCTGTATCACCTTGTTTCTCCTCTTCTTTATCACCTTCTCCCTCCTCTCTATCACTCTTTCCCTCTTATTTATGCCCCTCTCCCTTCTTTCTATCACTCTTTCCCTCTTCTTTATGCCCCTCTCCCTCTTTTCTTTCACTCTTTCCCTCTTCTCTATCACCTTCTCCCTCCTCTCTATCCCCTTCGAATAGCCTGATAGAGCAGCTTCGAATAACCCAATGACAGAGTATGAAAAGATCTCCAGAAAATATGAGACAGGATAAGCGTTGTTGACTTTGGTTTACTAGTATGTCAGATGATTCCAAGCTTCAACAACAACAACAACAACAAGACCTGGGCCATATTCATAAAAGTACAGTTCATTCCTTAACAAAAATAATGTTTGGAAAGCGTTCATTCATTCATGGCAAGGACTAGAACCTGGCACTGCTTCGAAATCACGGTATATACGACTCGTACGGTACTTCAATAGGAGGAAAATGATTCACTGCTTCGAAATGAACCTGAAACACTAGGGCGAAGTCAGTAAGTAATGCAAACATGTGAACAAGTGCGGATTCTGCGAGGTATAAGTAAGTGTGTGTGTGTGTGTGTGTGTGAGATAGTTCTGTTAGGAATACTATCCCTGTATACGTATTATGCCTCGCGACTGTATATTTCGCCATATTATAATAAAAACAAAAGACACGAACCGATACTAAGTAAAGCCTTGTTGCACCTGTTAACTTCATCGCCTGAATTTAACATGAAGGCCAAATTCACTTCAATCCTACATGCTGAATAATTGAATCTGTATTTAAGGGGGGAAGAAGGGGGGGGGGGTAGAACAGTGTTGGTAAATCCGGAGCAACAGATTCCTCTAATCTATTCCAAACAACAACATGACACCATTATATATGTTCATCTGGTATTGTTTCCTGTGATATTTAGCAGGAATCTAGGCACTCAAACGTATTAGGGTACTTCTTTAATTAAAACTACCCCCTTTACCTAATTCTACATTATACAAACCACGGACTAACAGTTCATGAGGAAAGGAAAACATATAGGCTACGTGACGCCTGCCTGCCTCCCTGCCCAAACACCACTAGCCTATCCCCTCCCTGGCATCAAGAAGAATGACTAAAGTTGAAGGCAGTCTGGTTGTGTGGGTGAGTGGGCGTGGTGAGGTAAGCCAGTCAGTCATCCATGTAGCCAAACACAGTGTGTGATACGCAACAACACCACAATAACTAACTTATAGTAACTATATTAGGCTACAGTAGATTACAGTGAATATATTAGGCTACACACACCTCACTCACTCACTCAACATATTAGGCTACAAACCTGTTCACTCAATATATTAGACTACACACACCTGCTCACTCAATATGCTAGACTACACACACCTACTCACTCAATATACTAGGCTACACATCTGGTCACTCAATATACTGTACTGTACACACCTAATCACTCAATATACTAGGCTACACATCTGCTCACTCAATATACTGTACTGTACACACCTAATCACTCAATATACTGGACTGTACACACCTAATCACTCAATATACTAGGCTACACATCTGCTCACTCAATATACTGTACTGTACACAATATTCTTGTCTATAAACACCTGCTCACTCAATATTCTTGACTGCACACCTGCACCTGCTCACTCAATATACTAGAGTAGCCTACACACACCTGCTCACTCAATATAGCCAACTAGACTTTAAAGGATGTCTGTCAACTCATCCCTAGAAGTAACACAAACACACAAACGCACTAACAGAAAGACAAATACAACAATAGCACACACAGAAAAATAACAAAAACCACACACACAAAATAAGAACACACAGAGAAAAAGGACAAGAACAAGAGCAACAACACACACATCAAAGAAACACAACACACACACACAGAAAAATAATAAGAGCAACAACACACACACACACAGAAAAGAAACAAAAGCAACAACAAACACACAGAAAAAACAAACAAGAGCAACACACACACACACACACATAGAAAAATCACAAGAGCAACAACAACAACACACACACCATGATGCTGACCTTGACTACAACATATAATAGCACTTGAATGATCTTACACGCCTAGGCTAATGTTCCACCCACACCCTCAACACATCTGGCACTGTTATTTAAGAGTTGGGTTTCTTATCCTGGTCAGCACTTCATGAGGACAAATAAGACATCAGTGTGGGTTTATTATTTAGTCTTATGCTCAGTTGCGTTCACCACTCCTTGAATATTTCTTAAAGTATCTGATAACCTAACCTAATCTAACCTTAACTAATCATACCAGACCTAATCTTACCTAACCTAACCTGCTTATTGTATTGGTGTGGGTTCGATCACTACCACCACTTCTTCCACTATCACCACCTCCTCTTATTCTCTTTCTACACAACCACTTTTTCATCTGACTTCCTCTTCCTTATTTTTTTTTTCTACACCCCCACCACCCATCTTCTTTTTCCTCCTCCTCCTCCTCTTACTCTTTCTTTTTCTGCAGCCTCACTACTTCCTCCATTATCACCACCACCTCCTCCTCCTCCTCCATTATCACCGTCACATCCACATCCACATCCTCCTCCTCCTCCTCCAGGTCCCAGTAGGTCGGTGAACTTACACGAGGTCATGGTCACACACACTTTTTCTTCCTTTTCTGTTATTCGTCTCTCTCTCTCTCTCTCTCTCTCTCTCTCTCTCTCTCTCTCTCTCTCGTTTAAAATACAAGCCACTACCATAATTGTTTTTTCTCCTCAATTCAGTACAAGCATTATACAACAATAACACTTAAAAAGGGTCATAATATAGACAAGTATAATTATACCGTCAAATGTAAACAGTTTAGTGAGTGAGTGGATGAATGACAAGATACAAGAGTCGACTGGCTTGTGATTATCAGGGATGCCAATTAGGGAGATAACACACTTTTCTGGTACAATAGAATTCCTTGATTGCTCCAAAGTATGCCACGAAAAAAGGAAGGACCATACGAACAAAAATATTGGTGGCCTGTTGCTTGGAGTAAGCTAGTATGGGTGGAATTAGTTTCTACAGATAAACTAAAACTGTACGGTACTTCCTTCATATTAAGCTATATTTCTATGACTTTACAACAATTACAGTTAATCCTTGATGACAAGAATTTCGGGGCAGAAAAATAGCTTACATATCCTACAGTAGCCTACACGTGGATTTCACACACACACACACACACAAATCCATTAAATCCAAATACTTGACATAGTAGGCTACTCATAGACACTGGGAAAATCTCCACTGCCTGCCTAATAAAACTCTGGAAATTGTCGGCAGTGGAGAGTAAGCTGTAATTTTTCCTGTGACAAGAAGTGAGTAGTGCAACTGGCAAGAACAACTGCACCACGCACGGCTGAAGGCTTTTGTTTTTGCTTTTTCTTTATCTCACGTCTCCCAGTCTGGTGTGTGTGTGTGTGTGTGTGTGTAAGTTACGTGTATGTTGGATGTCACGGCAAACTTTGAGAAAGAGAGAGAGAGTTTAGGAAGACAACAAGAAAGATTAAAACACTCAGGCAGAAGATTAGCCTTCTCTCTCTCTCTCTCTCCCTCTCTCTCTCTCTCTCCGACACACACAACAATGAGGAGAATAAACTGTTAAGTAACCCACCAGTGCCTGAACAAAAGTATTACCGACTCTACCACAAGAACGCTTCAAGGCTGACGAAACAAACACCAAGGCCAACAACAACACCAACCAACCTACCTACCTACCTAACGCCTAGTAACTTTTGTACAGGAGAAAAAGTTAAATTTACTAAGCTAACTCGATCTGTAAAAGTAAATTGCTCTAGTATTATTGGGCTTACTAGGCTACATTCTTTTCTGACTGTAAATCCAATTGGTAATATAACTATTGAGTTTACGAGTAAATACCACTTTTGGGTTTACAAGCCTAATATTTGCTGTAAAAGTATATAGCCTACCATTGGTGATAACTATTGGGTTTACGAGGCTATATATTGGTTATTTACTACTATAGGGGGTTAGCATATATCTAAATGTACTGTAAGTGCGTCTTCAGACAAGTGACTCGATTTGTTGAGTTGCATTGTTGCTTTGTCAATACTCAATAGCCTACTTTTCTACAGCTCCTTTATGGGGACTATGATTCTGTCGGCAATTTGAAGGCTATTATTTGGTTTCGTAAAATGTATACCACAAAACAGATCCTACTCATGGATAAATCTGCTTCATACCGTTGCATATTTTGGAGGAGTCAGTAGCCTCCATTTTGCCAACATTATCAAAAATCCTTACGAAGATGCTATTCCATTTATATTGCTTCCCTTAAATTCAGGTATGTTATTGTGACCGTGTATATATATTGTTAACAAACACACTATTATATGCAAGAGAATACACTAACTTATATTACAACAACGACACAACGACACAATTAAAGGAAGTTATTATTTTGTTGGTGAATTGGCGGTGACTGTTTACTGGGCTAGGCTAGTTAGGAGGAAGCAGTAGCCTACCAATTCACCAAAACATAAGAATATCCCCTAAACAAAAAATACCATAGAGGTGTGTGTGTGTGTGTGTGTGTGAATCTCCTTCAGCTAGCCTAACTCTAACAATAACGTGAGGCAAAAGTTTTCCCCTTCCTTCCTCCCTTCATACTGTAACTCATAAATATATATATACAGTACTTGTAGAATGTGTAATACGAGGGAGGAGAGAATGTGGCGGTCTATATGTCTATGTAGTAACTTTATATTGTGCATCCTTAAATGTCAGCGAAATTAAGTAAGGAAGTATATGTAGCCTAGTAAGGCAGAATAAAGAACAGAAAATAATTATGTTTGTTCCTGACTAGACAAATGAAATGAATGACCAATCATACAAACACAAGGCATCCAAACTAAAGTGTCGCAAATACAGAGTGTCCCGTTAACAGAAAATATTGATGATAAAATAAAAACAATGAGAAGATACGAATTATAGATAAACGTGATTAGGCTATCTTGCAAACCGATGGATGACTGACATTTGCGTCTACATTTGCGCCTTCGAAATTGGATTAGAGGCTACTGTAGTAATGTCACACACGCAATACATGTGCAATAAATTAGTCTATCCATTTGTTGTGTATATCATAAAAACTCAACTTCAATGTGTAGCCTATGCATGAAATAAATGAGTGAATTAACGTACCTTACAAAGAGCGAAGTCCTTGTCCAAATTTAGGAAACACTTTTACTAGATACCCGAGCGAATATTATGCAATTTATCTCAAAGTGTGATAATTCTTATTTACGTTTCTATAGAATTGCAATACAGGGAACTGGGCCTTCACTGAGAACAGCTCCGTGCAACAGCAAAGACCAAACAGGCAACACTAACCTCCAATCCAGCTTCCAGGCCGCTCATGTTTTGGTGGCAGCCTAAAGTGTCATACCGCATTGGCACTATTATATCGCACCAATTTTTTTTATTTCTCACCTTCTATGTCACCACCGTACATCATAAAATAGTGAAGATACCAACGCATGTGTCCCATGTACGTCTAAACAATCCTAATACTACATGAAATTATGTATAAATACGTGACCAGTGTAAGTAGTATTCGTACGTCTGACAATGGGATCTACCTGAGAGGGATTTGGTTTCATCTCATTCGTATTTCTATTTGTTTCTTTTTTAGAGAGACGAAAAAGTTTGATCATTGCAATAACATGTTTTCTTATGACTTATGATTCATCTACCTAATACAATTGAAGTCCATGTGTATATTATTTCCGATATTCTCATTTTATTTCAATTTCGGGTCAGGATAATAAAAAACTCTTGATATATTAATCAAAATGAAATCTATTATTCAACGCTATGTTTACAAAGTTGTGGATGGTGATACAGTATGTGTGTGTGTGTGTGTGTGTGTGTGTGCGTGTTTTGATATAATAGGGTGTGTGTGTTTGTATAATCGAGCGTGTGCCTGTGTGTGTGTGTGTGTGTGTGTGTACGAATGAGTGTGTGTGTGTTTTGATATAATCGGGTGTGTGTATGTGTGTGCGTGTGTGTTTGTATAATCGAGCGTGTGACTGTGTGTGAGTACGAGTTTGTGGGTTTGTGTGTGTGTGTTTTTTATATATAATCGGGTGTGTGCATGTCTGTGTGTGTGTGTGTGTGTGTGTGTACTGGTATAATCGAGTGTGTGCATGTCTGTGTGTGTGTGTGTGTGTGTGTGTACTGGTATAATCGAGTGTGTGCATGTCTGTCTGTTTGTGTATGTGTGTGTTTGTACAATCGAGCGTGTGCTTGCGTGTGAGTACGAGTGTGTGTGTGTGTGTGTGTGTATGTGCGTGACTGCTTGTGACTGTGTGAGTGATGGTACAAGCACGAACCAAGGAAATGTTTTGTGGCCCTCACTCTATACTATACGTACAGCATGTGTGTGTGTGTGTTATTTCCCCCTTCCGTGACCAATGCTTCAAAATAAGAGTAACCTGAGAGCCATTTCTTCTCCTACTCCTTTTCCTTCTTCTTCTCCTCCTACTTTTATCTACACCCCCCTCCTTTTCCATCTTCTTTTTCTCCTCCTCCTTCTTTATCTACATCCCCTCCTTCTCCTTCCTCCTCTCCTCCTTTTCCTTCATCTTCTCCTCCTTCTCCTTTTCTCTACATCCTCATCCTTTTCCTTCCATCTTCTCCTCCTCCTTCTTTCTCTACATTCCTTCCTCTTCTCCTCCTTTTCCTTCCTTCCTCTTCTTCTCCTCCTTCTTCACAGGTAAACACAAGTAAAGGGATGATGATAATTAGTCTTTACCTGTGACCCACTTGAGGACTCGACATATGACATAAAGGGAGGAAGGGGGCGTGGTGTTGTACTTATGCCGAAAGGGAAAGACAATGTGTGTGTGTGTGTGTATTGTGTGTGTGGGGGGGGGGAGTGGTGTATCGTGTGTGTGTGTGGGGGGGGGAGTGGTGTATCGTGTGTGTGTGTGTAGGGGGGAGTGGTGTATCGTGTGTGTGTGGGGGGGGGGGTATCGTGTGTGTGTGTGTGTGTGTAGGGGGGGTGTATCGTGTGTGTGTGTTGGGGGGGTGTATCATGTGTGTGTGTGTGTGTTGTGTGTGTAGGGGGGGGGGGGTAGGTGTATCGTGTGTGTGTTGTGTGTGTATTGTGTGTGTGTGTTTACGTGGGTGTGCAAGGACAAACACATCCTCCTGTCACTTCAGTCGCATCCGTTCATCACATCCAAGGTTACCCACTCACTTACTCATCCACTCACTCACTCATCTACCCACTCACTCATCTACCCACTCACTCACTCACACACTCACGCACTTCCTCACTTTACCCTATTTCCACAACTATTATTTTTTTTGTTGTATGTTGTCTCCCATTTTATATTTATCTATTTTTTTCCTTCGTGTTTGCCCTCCCTCCTCTCATATAATTTCACTTTAATTTCATTTTCGTTCTACCGAGTCTTTCAGGCCTTGAGTGAGTGGTTTCCTTTCGTCCTCTTTCAATGTTATCTCTCTTTATTTTTTTAAATTCTATTTATACATTTCAGTTATTGCAGTTGAGTCAAAAGTAATGTTTGTTTTTTTTCAGTTCGTCTTTTTCATCATCTATGTGTATGTGTGTGTGTGTGTGAGAGAGAGAGAGAGAGAGAGAGAGAGAGACTGTGTGTGTGTGTGTGTGTTCTCCATGCCTATATTACTAAGTGCCTAATTACCTCTACCTCCCCCCCCCCCTTTCCATCCATCCATCCCCATCAGAGCTTGTTGTTAATTATTATTGCACCATTATTATTATCATCATCATCATTTTCCTCACAATACAAAGGAAAGCAAAGGACCTTCAAACAATAATAACCAATGAGTTAAATAAAGGGGGGAGTTTTGTGTTGGTAAATCTGCTGGAGCAACTGAATCCTCCAAACTATTCCAAGCAACAGAACACCAATATTTGTGCTTATTTGGTCCTGTTTCCTGGCATACTTTGGGAGGAATCAAGACACTCCAATGTACTGTACCTAAAGTGTATTATTACTCCCTTAATTAATTGGTTATACTGTACCTGCATGTGTGTCAGTCCTCACAAGGTCTTTCTTTCATATGCACCCAATGATATGTATGTACAGTCACGTTACATAGTCCTTGAACAGACCTCTCCTCCCCCCCCCTCCCTAATTACACCCTGGCCAAGGACTATGTGCCGCGACTGTACACCTTCTTACCCAGGGAATACAACCATAACATTGCAGTCACAACTCAACATTATCATTATTATTATTATCAACATCCTCATCCTCATCATTATCATCAACTTGAGAGATGAATATTACTTCCTTCTTCATTGTAACAATTCCTGTATAAAATACTATATGAATAATTAAGGGCCCTGTGATTTTATATGAGACCTGTTGGCTTCTGCTGATTCCTCCTGACTAGGCCGTCAGCTCCATGTCTTATATGCCCTAAAACAACTGGTAGGTGAGGAAAGCGAACAAGATGTGAACAATATGACAAGGGCAGAAAACATGACAATGGAAGCTGAGGAGAGTGAAGAAAAACAAAGCCAGGAAGCAATATGCAAGTACTGTACTCAAGAATGGATTAAACGGCTCGTTTCATGTGTCTGGATGGCAGGGTTATGTGGCCCTCTCCCTCTGCATGCTGGTGGTAGCATTGCTGGTCCTGGTCCTGGCAATTGCTGGAGTAAAACTGTACAGAGTTTGTTGAGCCAGGAGACGCCATCATCCACTCCTGGGTGTGAGAGGAATTGCCCAGGCCAGTGCAATGGGTCCAGCTGAGGACTGAGGAGTGGCTTGGATGTTCCGGGTGCAGCAATTTTTTTATAAATACTGTACATGACAAATCAAATAGTTTCACAAAGGATAAATGGAGTGTTTCGCATACAGTATTTGAATTTGGGATTTCTCGTCCAGACTGAAATCGTTGCACCTTAGTAATGATGTATGTACCTAATTTGTATAGGCTTTAATGGTCAAGGAGTTATCTAAAATAAAGTTGCCTGTAAGCAAGCCTTTCAAAAATTAAGTAATTCCATTTATTGTTACATACAAATTTATTTTTGTTGGTAAATAAAATTTACATTGTAATCAAAACACAGTACAGTATGTATTCTTGATTGCACTGAAATCACCTCAACTTTACAACCATACCACACGCCTGTTAATTTTCCAGCGATTATTAAATGAGAGGTGTGATAAAATGTAAACTTCATTACCAGGTACAGTACAACAGCAGCTGACATATTATATAATGTTTCTCATCTGGAAGAAGCTTCATAAGCACCTTAAGGTTAAGGCCTGCTTCACACAAGCAGTTTTTTATGTTTTGTTTTTGCTGCAAGGTACAGAAATTTAGACTGGCTAGTTTACCACGAGGCAGAAATTTGCTCATGTGAAGTGGTCCTAAAGCTATCTCAAATTTACCCATAAAGATTGGCTTATAACTTTGATGATACATAGTGTACTTGCAGTAACCCTAAAGTTAAAAAATATTCAGAAGAAAACCCCATCATTCAAGGGTTTAAAGTACTGTATGTGAGCTGGAGGAATAAAAATGTATAGTAGATCTATACAGTGTATAACAATTATATAGGAGTATGTTGAAAAAGAGAGAATAAAAAAAACACTTCCTCATACATAGTTTTACTGTGCACACCCAATTCTATAATTATGTTCTTCAATATCCTGTGCACAGAACTGTAAATCACTCACATATTGAACTGATTGTCTAAACTAGTGTAATTCAATTTTGCCTGAAACTGCAAATCTGCTGTTTGCTCAAGTATTCATTACTTAATACATTATACATAATCCCACAATTTCTATGAACAACATGGACTGATGATAACACAAGAGTTGACTTTCTTTTTTCTGTTTAATTTTCTTTGTTGTTCTTCCATTGTGATTTAGTGTCATATGGTCTATGTTGCCTGGCACTAGGATGATGTTATTCTTTTATCTAATACCACTGGTAGTGATGGAAAACTTGCATTAGTCATCATAGGCTGGATCCTGAATATGAGCTGTCATCAGCAGGCCACGCTCCCACAATCCACTGGCCAGGTTCATCTGAGAAACATTAATAATACATTTTAGAAATTGGATAGTAAACATATTTGATATAGCTTTTAATTTATTTCCCCGACCGATTGTTTGCTTGCAGGTCTATGGTTCTACCTCAGATCTGACTGACTGATGCCTGATTCCTATTCTTTTGAAATTAGCTTATAAGATACTAGTTGTACTGTAGGCACTTCATGTCATTCACCCCCCCCCCACACACACACAAATAAAATGAAGACTAAAGTAGTATTGTATATAGCATAATGGAGTACTAATTTAGTTTCACTGTTTAGGAATGGATCAAGATTAAAATTAGCATATCTCTACCCAAGAATACCTTCACAACAAAACGCACTACAGTTACTGTTCAAACCAGGTCAGCCTTTATGGGAAGTTTTCATGACATAACAGTGTCAATCCATATGAATGTTGGCATTACTTTGTTGTGTTATAGATAGGACTATAATTACAGTTGTTACCTTTTCTGTGTCATCAGCGAGGGGCAGGTTTTCAATGGCAATGTAGTTAGGGTAAGCCTGTACCAGTGCCTCTACAGCCGGTGCCTGCTCCAGTGCCAACTCTAGGAACTGTGGCTCCTCTTGGTGGTACTCTCGGGTGTTTTCCAGGCAATGGTACAGGTTCACACCCTCACCCTCAGCAACCACACTGACCATAGTGGGAGAGATAGAGTTAGTTTGGATGGCGAGATACAGTTGCGGTCAAATATAATAATCCATATAGAGGTAACTCATGTAAGAGTCTGACATCTTCCCTCTGTTCCTTAGATGATAAACTTTCCAATAAATAGGTTAACTACCATCTTTTAATTTAATACAAGCAGCTACACACTACTGTACTTATAACCATAACATCATAATTATGTGAACGTGAAAACATTACAGTAAATTGCTTGAGATACCCATATGTGGATGATTATATTTTATTATTGACCACGACTGTACATAAAGCCTCTTTAACACAAGGCAAAAACTCGCAACTGAATAAAATTATCTTGCCTTTTACCAATGTTACCCGATCAAACAGTCCCCAGCAGCCATTGGCCACTTGTGCCCACCACCCACCCACACAAAATTGGTAACAGTGTCTGCCCGCCATCTTTTGCCTCTCGTGTGGAAGGCGCTTTAGAATATAAATCATAACCACACACTTTCACACAGAAGGAATGCTGGTTAGATATGTTTGGGAGATGTATTAAAAGAAAATACTATCACTTTTGGCAATAACCATACACACTTACCACAGAGAAAAATGGCTAGTTAAATTAGGTTAGTGGAGGATGACAATAAAGGTAATTACACTTAATACCTGATTCACCACAAACAGACTTAAAATAGCACCCACCAAGTCAATGGTCACCCTTCTCACCAATTGGAACACAGAACACAGCAATACACCAAACCTCACCATAAAGAACACACCTATACCACACATACACACCCTCAAAATACTTGGCATAGCATACAATACATCCATGACATTCAAACAACACATCACGACCATCAAAAACAAATGCATGAATAGACTTAAAGCCCTCAGATCACTTGCCACCACAACATTTGGACATAACAAAGAATCTACAATCACAGTATACAAACAAAATATATTCGATCAGTGATGAACTATGCAAGCCCTGCCTGGGCTTCAAACCTCGCTGAGACTCATCACAACACCCTACAGACCATACAGAACAGAGCCCTAAAGACAATCACAGGCTGCACAGCTACCACACCTACAGACCACTTACACCATGAAACCAAAGTCCTCAAAATCAAGGATTATCTTGACATGAGAGGCACACAAACACTTGCTGCAGCCTCCACAAACCCACAACATCCACTACACTACATGGTACAACACCCACACATACCAAAGAACATTAAAACAACACCTAGCACACGATACCACACACAAATACTATCATCTCTTACACCATGCCTACCCCAAACCAATCTCCAAAAACACATCCATACTCAAATCACTCATCAGTCCATCCAAACACTCACAAACAACACAGCTGCATGCACGACCTCCTGACATCCACCCATCTGAATCCTCCCTTCCCCGTGAGGACAGAGTCCACCTGGCCAGGCTGCGATGTGGCCACAATCCTGCCCTTCTGACATACCAAAAGAGGCTGGATGAAGCCACTGCGGATGCCTGTCCAGGATGCAACACAGCACCCCATACTATTAAACACATTATTGAAGACTGCAATACACACAACCACACTCACCAACAACACAACATACACTCTCTCAGGGCACTGTGGGAAAGCCCGGTTCAGGCCATGGCCTTCCTCAGGAGCTCGGGGCTGCTCGGCCAGACACCTTGAGGAACTTCAACACAATAACAACAACAGTAGTTTATTGACATCACACAGTCAAATATTGGCCTTACCGCATACAGTTGCCCCTGATAAGTCTGACAGGAGTGGTTGGGTCTAGTTCCACTCTGTTCACCACCTCTTGCTTCTCAGGACACCAAACCTCTCCTCCCATTCTTGCACACCGTTCCTTCTCAGCTGTGGAAAAAGTATATATTTCTATATTTTGGCTAAAGGAAGAGCCTGTGTCTAACTTACTATGTTTATAAATAAGTGCCATTCTACTGCATCTAAAGCTGCTATTTTTCTGACAAAGTGTATATCAAATACTGGTACTGACATTTGTACAAGTTATTATGTAGAGTTGCAATGAAGGGTAGAAGTGTGAGTATGGAGGTAAAGAGGGGACTGAGGAACAGTATAATCCTGCCAACACTGACATATGCATCAGAGACATGGACATGGAGTAAGGCTCATCAGTATCGGATAGGTGCTGTGGAAATGAGCTACTTGAGAGGAGCATGTGGGGTGTCTAGGTGGGATGGAGAAAGTAATGAGAGTGTGTACGAGAGATGTGGTATGAGTGAGAAGGCATTTGGTATTGAGTGTGGAGTGGTTGAGAGTGAAGTGTAATACATTAAGATGGTTTGGACATGTAAAGAGAATGCAAGGTGAAGAGTTTGTAAAGAAGGTGTATAGAAGTGAAGTTGTGGGATGTGGTGTGAGAGGCAGACCACCAGTTAGATGGCAGAATAGAGTGGAAGAGTATGTAAAGGAGAGAAACGTAAGGGTCAGAGGAGGGTTTGAACAAGTAAGGAGGGAGTGTTAGAACAGGGAAACCTGGAGACACTTCTGCCGTGGCCACCCCCTTGGAGGGAACGAGGCGTCAGAGCTATAGATAGATAGAGTTCCAATAAATTTTCGATAATAACGTCAATATAGAGGGCATTAAAAATATAAGTTGAGAGTTTTAAAAGTAAGTGACCTGGAGTGAGGAGAGGAGGCAGAGCATCATGCATCAAGTTAGAGCCACGTTGGTCAACCGTTGCATCCAGTGGGGCATACTTGAGTAGCCTCATTGTAAGTTCCTCAACCTGTCAGGGAGGATAAAATAAACTGTAGTAAATACTTGTCATACAGATTCCATATACACAATAAATATTCATGTAAACGTCTTAGTATATTCTGTGTAAAGTGGAATATCCATTATAGTTTACACTAACATAGCCAACTACAGCTGACACAAACCTTCTTAATAAATGCTTGTCGACCAGGAGACTCCAAATCCATGTTGACGATCCCCATCACATCCATATAATCTCTTGGTAGACCCCTGCGAAACTCTACATCCTCGGCCATGGCTGCTGACAGGGCCTGTGGGAGAAGCTTTTCCAGGTAGTGTCCCCAGGTGTTACGCTGGTATGTAGAGACAGTGATGTGGAGGGAGTGATGGCCGTCAACTGTCTGTCCCTGGTGGATGTATCCCCGGGGAAAGTAAAGAACGTCACCAGGGCTCAGGGTCACTTCCAGCACTGGCTTACCTAACTCCTCCTGTGAAAGGTTCTTGCTGGAGTATACTGGCAGCTCTTCTTCTGTTCTGATGGGTTGGAAAACAAATTAAAGAGGGTAACATGTCATTGTTAAACTAATGCAGTCCAATTTTTCCAAATATCTGTGCAACAAATGATTACATAGTTTGGAATAATTAATAGGCTCCTTGTGACTATATTACTCCCATTATCATATGAGTCAAGTTTTCCCCCCATGCTTGATATGTAATAATAAGCTTTAAAAATGGACCACCAAGGGAATATGATGAATACACTGTACAGTATTTACATTAATAACCTCTTTACCTTGGTTGATAAACCCTCCAGTGTTTCTTCCCTTCCAACTGTAGAATGAAGGCTTCAATGTCATCCCAGTGTGGTGCAAAGCCTTGAGTGTCAGGTGGGGTCAGGTATCTGTCAATATTATCATTATTACATGTACCTATATTCTGTATATGGATTACCCTTTCAATCTGTATACTGTACTACATAAACAGAGGACAGACAGAATGAAAATAACAGTAACTGAACTGTCTGAACATGACTATGCTTTGAAATGATCTATTCCCTTATAAATTATAGTTTACAGGTACTGAATACATTAGTTGTAATCTCATATTATGTTTTGTAAATATAAAATATCAATGAAGTAACACCAAAGGAAAAGCTACAAGTTAATTTATTTCTACATTGAGCCATGTAATTATTTGGAATACCTACTGTACATAATGTACTTGTTGGAAGTTGTGACCCATAATAAGAAGCTTATTCCATCCACCATGTGTTGTTGTTGTTGTTGATGTTTTCCCAGGGCAGAATGGCCTCCTGCCCCACAGACCCCTGGTATGTGTGTGTGTGTGTGGGGCAGGAGGCCATTCTGTCCCGGGAGAATATCAACAACAGCATGTGTAATAAATAACACAGATAAAAGACTTTACTTACACATTAGCACCACAGAAACAGTTGAAGTATTCTTGGAGACTGTACAGCAACTTCCAGACAGGGCGGTGGAAGGTCTGAGGGTTGAGCATACGAACACTACAGCCATTGTTGTAGTAATCCCAAACTACAGGAGGGTGAGCCTGGCCCACTGGGTTGTGAGTCTCACGTTGACCATTACTGTATGATGTGATGTCTAGGTTTTTGGTGTACAAAACACGTTGCTGTAATAAGTAACACCAACAGTTGACAAATATTTTGTAGTTTAAGTACGGTACAGTCTATACAGTATATTGGCTACCCATAAACAATTCTATTTGATCATTTTTGACCATTGATAATCTACAAACTACAGTACTGCAGGTTCTAGGTATAATAAGAATAAACTTTATACTTCTCATTTAATGCAGGAACCATTTTGACCTCACCTATATGGTAATGAACCACTAAAGCCTGGGAAATCATGGACTGGAAAACTGAGAATTGCAAATACTTAATTAGTGTACAAAATAATTTATACTTAGGCAGGTTGCACTCAATGGAATTAATTTTTTAAAGTAATCTTTTTTTCTTTTTCAGTCTGGCAGTGTTATGCAGCCTTACCTTTCTCAAAATATTATCAAAATCCTCAGTAGAGAAGAGTCCGTTGAAGTATTTACGGTCCACGTTTTTTCTCTGTATATACAATGGCCGCTGCTCCCAATAAGTGCTGCAGAAAAGTGTAACATACAATTAGTAATGTCAAATTTGTAATGCAGTAGACAGAATAATTCACTGATAGGTATGGTAGCACAAAATGAAAACAATTTTAATCATACAATTGCATGCATAAACAGAAGTATCCTCCTCATTTTTTGTATGTTACTTTACAGTCATTATGGAAGTACTGTACCGGTAGCTTTTCCCAATGTCAATTACACATGTCCCAAAAAAGAAGAATAAAAGCTCATCAATAAATTTGCCTTATTTTATGCTGAAAACATATTTTATAAGTACTCAAGAGATTATACCTGAAAAACACCTCCTCAGAGTAAGGTCTGATCATCCACTTGAAGGATTTCCGTCCCTGTTGTCGACTGTTGGAAACACACAGTGCACCAATATCTACACCACTCACTGTAAGGGTAAGTATCAGTCAATTATAGTACCGTACATTTTATATTTACCAGTACTGTATAGCCGGCAGTATAAATTCGCGTCCATCTCGTGTACTTAACTTCCTAATATGTCCAGATTGTTGCATTCTGACCCAGTTTTTATTCCAACAACATTATGTAATTTACCATATGAGAACTCTATCTGTCATCTCTGTATCAAAATTGTATTACAACATCACTATAGCTAATACATACACAGGTGGAAATGACACGAACTTATGCTGCCGACTGTACATCCTTGTAGTTATGGACATGAAATTTATCACCAATCAGCACTTCATAACCCTATCTTGACAACTGCTAATGAGAAATAAGACTACATAAACTGGAACATGATAGAAAAAACAACTGCACAAATACTGTACCTGCTTCAACTTCAGTGGTGTCATCAAGTTCCTCTGCATCACCATTCAGTAGTGTCATAGATACAGCAACAATATCCTCGGTGTCTTCTGCACCACTTGCAGGATTTTCCTCCAAACTTGTATATGAAGATTTTACCTTCCTCTTTTTGGAAGTATTTTTAGTTGAATTTAATGAGTCAGGCACAGATTTAATGGTTTTTGCATTACTTGACATGTTTTCTGCCAAACTTGTATATGAAGATATTACCTTCCTCTTTTTGGAAGTCTTTTTAGTTGAATTTGATGATTTAGGCACAGATTTAATGGTTTTTGCATTACTTGACATGTTTTCTACCAAACTTTCATCGTTTATGTCCTTCCTCTTTTTGAAAGTCTTTTTACTTGAACTTGATGATTTAGGCAGAGATTTAATGGTTTCTGCACCACTTGCATTGTTTTCCTCCAAACTTGCATCCATTCCATTTGATGACATTACTGGTATCTTCTTTTTAAAATTAATTTTAGTTGAACTTGATGAATTTGCATTAGATTTAATGGATTTTGTAAAACGTTTACCAGCTTTAGGTCCTTTTGGCTTGTACTCATCCATCATTTCAGTCTTAGGATGCCATTCTTTTTTTCTAGCTTCTTGTCTTCCCTTTCTCATTCCTTGAGGAGCTTGCTGTTTCTTGAACACCCTCTTAGACTGGAAAAGGTTGGGATTTTTACTTTCAAATATTTTGGTAATATAAAATGAATAAACTTTAGTACCCTATCATTTCAGCACAAACGGTGTTATTCTTAAACTTTCTCTTCGGTGAAAAGATGTTTTCATTCATCGCTCAGTTTCCATTAATATGCAATGCGAATATGGCTTAGGGAAGAATATTTGTCAAAGAGTAAGTTTAACAATACCACCCAAAAACACATCCTGTGAGGATTCTATTTTATTATTCTATTATAGAATCCTCACAGGATCATCTCTGAAAACTGTACTAAATTGACCTACCATAGGCCTAATTACAGATAAGCTGTAACTTAAAACCCTTATATATATATCCCCATTACATAATACAGTAGGCCTAAGTAGTATTGCATACTGTATTTGTTTCCATAGCTATAGCAAAGTGTAAACTAGAGAACATATATATATTACCATAGCCTGAACTATGATATAATACAGTAATGAACCCCAAGTCTAAGGTATGGTATACATAATAACATCTAACAGTTATATATAAAACACCTTTTGGTATTATTACAGATATAACTGGGTTTTTAGCTAGTTAGGCTTGAGCAGTGTTACCACATTTGGCTAGGGCCTGGGAATTTGCCCCAGTCACTTTATGATAGTTTATACCGGTTATATCCGGTAGTTTGCCCAGGTTAAGTCCTGGTAGTCTGCTGCGGTCTAGGTTAGGTTAGGTCAGGTCAGACCAGTTTCCAAATCTCTCAAACGGGTCATCTCCGAGAGGAACACCATAGATGAAAAGTGTGTTAGAATATAATGGTCCAAAATAGTGGATAATTATACTAAAATATACAATATAGTGAACTCAGTTCTTGTGTAAATTTATCCTTCCCTAGTACAGTATGGGTGAAATAATATTATCACATCAAAGGACATTTAGGCTGAACTTACTTGCTTTACTACACCACGTACGGCAGTGAATCTGGGACGTTTTTTGGGACGAAGCTGGAATTTAGAAAGTACAAAATTATAAACATAAATATTTAGGAAATGTTGGCTCAGTTATTAGCTAAGTTACTCCTGATTTAATTAAACATTTAAACACATCCATATGTATCTCTCCAACTTATTTTTAAAGCCATTTAATATTTTTGCATTTTATTAATTCTCTAGGAAGTTTGTTTGGTACTGCTTGTCTACTAAGTTACTCTATTCCCAAACTAACTATTTCCTATTTTGTGTCTAAAACGGTTTATTTTTAGTTTAAATCTATTTGAGCGTGTTCTATTTTCATAATACCTTGCCTAAGTTAACTAAGTCTACAAAGTTAAACCCTTTAATCCGTTTATATACTTCATTCATATCACGTCTCACCCTCCTCTTATTAATTCACATACGTACAGGTAGCATAATTTTTCCTAACTTAACTTAGTGGTATATGACTTTGCTGTTATTATTTGACATACATACATACCTGTAACATTCCCATTGATTTATATACAGCACGGGCGGATCTCTCCTTAGGCTCCTTATCTTTGGTCGGTTTTGTCTTCATTGTTACTTAGTTAATTAAAATGTTCAAAATATTATACTCTCCCACCACCAGCAGTCCACCACAACAAACAGACAACACGTGTTTACTGTTGATGATGATGATGATGATGACTGAGTGTGTGTGTGTGTGTGACCAGTGTTCGGGTGTAGCCTTTACAACGGCACCATCGCATTGTCTCCCTCTACAGATTCTGCGGAGAGAAACACAAACCAAAACAGTACCAAAGAATACATGTAAACACATTATACTTTTACTCTCTATATCCTATACAACCTGCACGTCCTTATAATAATTATACACATTTTCTCTTCAACCATACCCTCTCCAGAAATTCTTTACACTTTCTATTAACACTCGGGATTATACGGCTCTCGTTCACTAAAGGCGTCTTCTATTTATGCCACTTGATCAACCGGGTTGCCTTACCAGGGTTGATATGGCATAAATAGAAGACGCCTTAAGCTAGTTCACTTAAAATATTATTATTATTATTATTATGAAGGTAAAATATTTCTTTAGTTAATGTGGAAGTATCTATTCCATTCGTGTATGTACAGTCGGAAAAAAATAAATATTGGAACCACTCTTAGAATGAAATTAACTATAATAATCCATAAGTGTGTTCTAATACTTCTTTTGCCGTCTGTACATTTGCTCCACTTTCTCCCTCTTCTTGTTTAGATAATCATTATGAATACAGTACATTATAAACATTCAAAATAAACATAATCATATAAAAAACACCAATTTTCCAAAATTTTGTATAACGTCAATTCAAGATATAATTTTGACAGTCAGAAATTCACTGTACAAATCATATCATATAAATTATTATTATTATTATTAACGTTATCTGTATTTAGCGGGGTGTGGGAGTAGGGGGGGGGGACTGGGGGGTGCGGGAATAGGGGGACAGGCTTGGGGTTGGTAGAAAACCTATCCCCCTATTCCAGCACCCCCCCTAACCCTATCCCCCTATTCCAGCACCCCCCCTAACCCTGTCCCCCTACTCCTGCACCCCCCCAAGCCTGTCCCCCTATTCCCACACCCCCTTAAGACCCCTGTGATCGTGTATGGAAATTGGAGGCTTCTGATTCCTCCTAACTATACCACGAAACAACAAGTTCCTTTCATAATAATATATAGGTGGTGTTTCGTGGCAATATTTGAAGGACTCATATGCCTCCAATTTTCTGACTGCATCACATCATGGTCCCTCTTATTGGTAAATTTGAGGGCACCTGATTCCTCCAAAGTATGCCAAGAAACAGACGGGGGGCCCATCAATGCTACTAATAGGGGATCTGTTTCGTGGCATAGTTTGGAGGAATCAAGAGAGAACTTTTTAGTGTTCGTGACTGTTACACTGGCTGACTATGGCTCTCTCTATCAACCACACACACACACACACATACATACACACACACACATACACACACACACACACATACATACATACACACACACATAAATACATACATACACACACACACACACACACACACACAACACACACACACATACATACATATAGAAGGATGATGCGGGTATGTCCATCACAGGGAGGAAGACAATAGTGATTGTATTGTAAATCTCTCCTTTACTATAGTCTCTCTTTCCCTTTCCTCCCTCACTATAGTTTCTCCCTTTCCTCCCTCACAATAGTCTCTCCCTTCCTTCCTCACTGATCGTATTCTAAATCCCTCCTCTCTCTCTCTTTCTCTCTCTCTCTATTTCCCAAACTCTCTTAGGGTAGAGTGACGCACCCTACCTTATATTATCATTATTATTATTATTATTATAACTAACACCGAAGAAATTATTTGGGACTAGAAAATACCTGGGGAAGGTGGAAAAGAATTGAATTAACGCCCCTGTGATCGTGTGTGAGAATTGGAGGCTTCTGATTCCTCCTGACTATGCCACCAAACAAACAAGCTCCTTCCATGTAGGTGTGTGTGTGTGTGTGTGTCGTGATCATATTTTGTGTGTGTGTATGTGTGTCGTGGTAATATTGTGTGTGTATGTGTGTCGTGGTAATATTGTGTGTATGTGTGTGTCGTGGTAATATGTGTGTGTGTGTGTGTGTCGTGGTAATATTGTGTGTATGTGTGTGTCGTGGTAATATGTGTGTGTGTGTGTGTGTTTTGGAGTAAAATTTTGTGTGTGTTTGGTGGCAATATTTGAAGGACTCCTTTACCTCCATGTTTCTGACTACATCATACACAGTTTCCTTAATTAAAAAAGGGGGTAATACACTTTTGGTACATTGGAGCGTTTTGATTCCTCCAAAGTATGCCAGGAAACAGGACCAGGTAAAGAAAAATAATGGTGTCGTGTTTCTTGGGAGTAGTTTGGAGGAATCCTTTGCTCCAGATTTACCAACACTGTACAAGAAACACATACATACATATATATTGAGGTGGATTATTTACTGACAACGATATTATGCTTCTCTCAGGGATAATTGGTGGCTACTGACTCCTCCAAATTATACCACAAAACATCATCTATACTGAGGGAGTCTGTTTCATGGAACAGTTTGGAGGAATGAGTAGTGTACAATTTCCGACATCATAACACGTAGTTACAGCATAACAGGGGGTAAGTCTGGAGCAACTCATTCCTCCAACCTATTCCAAGCAACAGGACACCATTATTTGGGTTATTCCGGTTCTGTTTCCTGGCATATTTTGGAGGAATCAAGGCGCCTCCAATGTACCAAAAGCAAATCTATTTTAACCGTTTAATACGTTTGCTGGAATGGTTTGGAGGAATCAAGATGCTCCAATGTACAGTAGCAAACAAAGAAGTACACTACTATCCCTATAATGAAGTAAAGAGTACTGTACTGTACTATATAAATATTTACTAAGCCAATCCTTCCCTTCCCTTCCCTCTTAGGTTGATGTAATATTGATCCAGATTTCCTTGTTTGTAAAATATAATAACAAGTTATCTTGATATAATATAGTTAATAATTATATTCCACATCACAGCATTGACCATAGTCCTTGTAAGATAACTAATTAAATACTGCTTCAATACCTATTGTACTCCAAGATGTACTATACAGTAATTTATAAGTACAGTATATGGTATGAGAATATGTGCTCACCATCTCATGTACATTCAGTTTTATCATAAATATTCTGCACTAATAAGCAAGCGAGACTCTACACACATACATATACCCCAGTATGTATGTATGTATGTATGTATACATATATATATACAGTATATATATATATATACTGTACAGTATATATATATATTATAAACTATTGCAATACTCATGTTCATCGAGGATAAAATAATATTCATGTTAAACACATTAACTCGTAGGAAATGAAATACTATACGACTTTACCCAGCCGTTAAATTAGTAATAAATAAATAAATATCATGCATAGTTGCACCAATAGCAACAACAAGCAACAATAACAACTCCCTTCATCACACTTTCTCCATTGACATACAAAATTTTAAATTACATATCACATTGTGGGGCGTAAACAAGAACCTTCATAGTGTTAACGATGGCATAGTACGATGGCTCTGTTGTTTTTTCTATGAAGCCCTTGTACCAATACCACACCATCGTATACACCATGGATGTTGTTGTATACATTCCTATATTTACTATTATTGAGATGTTCTGCTACAATGTTACTGAACACGTCTCACCGGTTTTCTAATGTAGGTTATTTTAGTCAAATCTACCACGTCATCGGGCCTCCCGTATTCAAGAACGATGGCAATGGCACGGTGCCGGTACGATGACTCATGGACAAACAACAACAGAGTCATCGTACTGGTACCACGCCATCGTCAACACCATGGATGTTCTTACAATACGATCCCATCATCCCATCCTCTGGTTCCTCATGGTAGTATTATTGGAACAAGGAAGGAGGTGATGTTGTTCAACCATTATTTATATAGATTATTTATTTATTTATTTATTTATTTATTAGTGGAACAATGAAGGAAGTGATGCTGTTCCCTCATTATATATATATATTATTTATTTATTTATTAGTGGAACAATGAAGGAGGTGATGCTGTTCCCTCATTATATATATATATTATTTATTTATTTATTAGTGGAACAATAAGGGAGGTGATGCTGTTCCTTTCCATCTTTAATTATTTACTAGTAAAGGTAAACAGGTTAACACTAGACGTTTTCATTCAGCCAAAGAGCACTTAGTATTTACTGGCATTACAATATCAACAATGCCCATATAGTATATTTGCGTATATAATGGAATAGTTTTACAGACTGAGAACCAGCTAAGGTTATGGTAATACAACTCAAAAGAAAAAACTATATGTACTGTACTGTACTGTAGGGAAGGGAAGGGAATATGAAGTAATCTAGGGCAACAATTCTGGCCTTTATTCTGCCCTTCTGTAACCCATAACTTTGCAGCAGCAGATAATAGAAGCTGGTGGTGTATGTAACTAGGGTTAAGTTCATGGGTAACCATTATAGAATACATACATACAACTCCAAAGTACAACATTATGACGTAGGCTTATTAGTGCAAAACGCAGTTAAAGATGTATTTTCTCACCGTGCATAAATGAATACCAAGAGTAAAAAATTTATAAAGACAATTATAAACTAAACCTTATCTACAGTATAATTTTTCTACATATCAAATTTATTGTACACTACGACAGTATTAGAAAATAAAACATAGGTGTCTTATTCTTACTCATAGGCAAACATTTATAATTATGACGTACACTAATTTTACCTCAATTTTCCACCATTTGCATAGCTACTATAGAGTAACAGAAAAGCAGGAGTAAGGCTGGACTTGTGTCCTTAGTTCTACAGTACCTGCCCTTGTTTCAATAACACCACCATGAGTCCCTCCGTGTCATGTTGTTACCTATACAGCTTGTTATATGCGCCAAAATATATCATGATTAATCACCTCTTCCTTTTATTCTAACCTCCACGGGATCACAATATAAATTATTTTTAGTCATTTGAAAATCAAACCTCCAGCCAACCAAATTCCAAAGACTACTAACATCACCGGGGAAAGAGAGAGAGAGAGAGAGAGTGAGAGAGAGTGAGAGAGAGAGAGAGAGAGAGAGAGAATGAAGGGAGGAATGATATACTAAGGATATACTGTACAGTAAATACAGGGACTAGAGGAGTAGGAGACAGCAGAGACCAGATATTAAATATGGGTTAGGTTATAATGAGAAAGGAGAGAAGAGGTGGCAGGTGAGGAATTAAGAAGAGATGAGAGGAAAGGAAATGAATGGTGAGATGAGAGGAAACTTGAGGAGGATATGGAAGGGAAGGAGGTAAACAAAGAAGAAAGAAAAGGAAAGGAGAGAAATGGAAATGAGAGTAAACATGAAGAGGGTATGGAAGGGAAATAAGGTGAGCTCATGGTAGTTCCATGTTCTCATACCAACCATAGGTGCCAGCCAGAAAATCCCAGCAGTGAATTCTAACAAGGAAGTCACACGGAGTAACTTAGATTTCCTTCCTTGGCAGATGAAGAAGGTGGATGTGTGAAGAACTCTCCTTACCCTAATGGTACTAATGACAATATAAGTACAGTACAATTGTATATACAGATTGGCTTTTACAAGAGCCATGAGGAACAGTTACCTTTTAAGAGAGACGACAATAATGTTTTAGTGCCAGGTAACTACAGTCACTACAGCTGAGAGTGTGAGGGAAGAAAATCTGAAATGGATGGCAACAAAACACAGACCATATTAAAGTACAGAAGGAGAGTGACAGAAAGAGATAATGACATACCTTAAGTTGTGGTTCCCTTACAGTGGTGACGATATCCACGATGCTTCCTCCAGCCACAACCTGTCAACACCATCAATACTACTAAAATATAAGGCTAGTTCTAATAATAGCATTGACCCATTGAGTGCCTGGGATATTTCCATGCTAAATATAATGATCTGGAGTTAGTCAAAAAGTATGATATTATTGAGGTACAGCATTTTTAAACACTTACGGTAGTGTCTATAAATGTCCTCTAGCAAAATAAAATCACTTAATGTTATCAGTATATGAAGAAAAGGATATAAAAAAGAAACAGCACTGACACTCAAATTCAGTTAACACTCACTATAATATACTCATTTATCTGAGCTGAGGTATTGAAGTGAAATCATATATGAGTCACCAGCACATTACTGCTTGTATGGTACACAGGCATTGCAGAACTGTATATCTCAGACTAATAACGAAAGCTGTGATTGTCATTTGAAAATTAGATCAATAAAATATACGTTTATCAAGGATAGCCAGCTAGTTAACAGCAAGCAAGATCAGTACAGGTACATGCAGGTGACACATATAGGATTTAAGAACCTCAGCTGAGAAAACAATGAGAATAAATACATTAGTGCACACAACAAAAGCCATTCAGTAATACAATACAAGAGACCAGTTGAGAACTGCACAATAATGTATAAGCAATATACTGTACAGTAAAGGAAGCATAGGAGTATTGTATATATAAGTAAACCAATGAATTAGAGAAAAGCTATTAACCACCAGGCAATGATAAGGTTTTGATATTCAAGAAGAATATAATTTTAACTAAGAGTGATATAAGAATAACTAAAAATAAAATCTAAAGTGGGACTGCACTAATCTGTAAAAGAGAATGCAGGGAACAATCAAGCTGAAAGTAAAAGGTAAAGCCTAATTAAGGTTAGTAACAATAAATATTTAACAGCAGGCTTCTGAATGCATTACCATCTGTATAATCAGTGTATATATATATATATACAGTATCTTTATATAACAACATTTTTCTCAGTTTTACTAAACACTAGGTTGCTAGAACAATTAAGAGGGTAAAAGATGTTGTCATTAAACTGTATAGTATACAAGTTTCACCATACTTTACCATGCATTGTCTGTTTCTATACAATAGTGGCACATAGGCCTTGAACAGACTTCCCCTTACACCCTGATCAAGGACTATGTGCCGTGACTGTACACTGGAAGAATCAACCGTTTCTAATTTGGTAACAATATCTTGGCCCTTTTTGTTGTCTCTGTATCTACTCAAATCTATCAGTAAATGTAATATATCTCCTTACATTGCCACCTACATATCCCATGTTTGTTTACTTCTGGCAATGTTACTGTCACTGTCATTGCTGTCCTCCTCCACCTCTTCTTGTAGCTAGCAAAGTTCCTCTACTGTATCTGTTGTAACTACAGTACTAACTATTGATAACACCTTTGTTGGTAAACCAACTTGAATTTTTATATAACTTCCTGATCAGCAGGGATGTTATATTTGGAGCCAAGAACTTAACTTTCTGTGACCAATAATGAACTTGTTTTGATCCAGAGTGTTGTTGAAGACTATATGAGACAGAGCAAGTTGTGAGACATGGTGGCCAGGCATTAAGGTCAAATGTGTGTACCTCACTAGACAATTCAGTGCCACAGGTGGGTGTGGCTGCTGTGACCTATACCTGTCCTTGTATACTTAATGTTTCACTTACCACATACACATATTTTCCCCACAATGGGCTACTAATTGCATTATATCTTCATGATAACACTGGAGCTGAAAGTTTATAATATACAGTAGTGATGGAGTCTTGTAAAGCATGATATCAATTATTCAACAGTGGTGGGTTGAAAGCTACTGTACATCTTTCTGTTGCTCCATAAGGAACAATTATTTTGGGATTCATCTTAACTTCTGTTCCATTTTTGGTAAAGACTGGTTGAGAAATGGCAACAATGCTTCAAGACAAACAAACAAACAAAGTTTTGCACAAATTATATACAGAATTATGCTTGAGACCATTTCATACTTCAACCTTTCATATAAAAATTATCAATTGTCTTTATGTAATACCCTGATTTTACTTAACTATAAATTACAAACGTACAGGTCTAGGTGTAAGTTCATCTGTCTTGTTTTGTCCATCCATACCACGTTGAGCAGGTACAAAGCTGCAAAGGAAAACACTGAAATAACTCTAATTGATCAGAAATTGCAGAAATTTGTGGTGATCCATACTACAGATGGAAAGTTGAAGAATACAGTACAAGTGAGAAAAGTGAGGCAGGCATGTGGGTATAAATGTTGAAGCAGAACACTACACAGCACTGTACTGTACAGGTATGCATGTGGGTATAAATGTTGAAGCAGAACACTACACAGCACTGTACTGTACAGGTATGTGGGTATAAATGTTGAAGCAGAACACTACAGAACACTGTACTGTACAGGCATGTGGGTATAAATGTTGAAACAGAACACTACACAGCACTGTACAGGCATGTGGGTATAAATGTTGAAGCAGAACACTACAGAACACTGTACTGTACAGGCATGTGGGTATAAATGTTGAAGCAGAACACTACACAGCACTGTACAGGCATGTGGGTATAAATGTTGAAGCAGAACACTACAGAACACTGTACTGTACAGGCATGTGGGTATAAATGTTGAAACAGAACACTACACAGCACTGTACAGGCATGTGGGTATAAATGTTGAAGCAGAACACTACAGAACACTGTACTGTACAGGCATGTGGGTATAAATGTTGAAACAGAACACTACACAGCACTGTACAGGCATGTGGGTATAAATGTTGAAACAGAACACTACACAGCACTGTACTGTACAGGTATGTGGGTATAAATGTTGAAACAGAACACTACACAGCACTGTACTGTACAGGCATGTGGGTATAAATGTTGAAGCAGAACACTACACAGCACTGTACTGTACAGGTATGTGGGTATAAATGTTGAAACAGAACACTACACAGCACTGTACTGTACAGGCATGTGGGTATAAATGTTGAAGCAGAACACTACACAGCACTGTACTGTACAGGCATGTGGGTATAAATGTTGAAGCAGAACACTACACAGCACTGTACTGTACAGGTATGCATGTGGACACTACAAATGTCACCTACAATTGCCTTCAAAAGTTCTTTTCTTATCCCTCTTATTTAATAACTCTGAATTTCATTATGTATAATGCATACATCTGTAGAAAAATGAGTACTACAATATTTGTATAGGGTGGAATTCACATTAATATAAGTTTTTGTGGCAGTTTGGCCCTCAGGGATTTCCTCCTCTTGAGTTAGCTATCTTTGAAGGGGTGGCCACAAGAGGAAGAGGCTGCCATGCCAGAACCAGGGAAGGTTAATTGTTCCTCTTAATTATATGACCATTTTAGGACAATAACTCTTAATTAAGTTTTGATTATCAATACATCATATTACTAAACTTTAGCACATGGGGAGATTCAACACTCAGGGGTTAATAATTCAACTATAACATTTCTACACAAATAAAATTCAACAATATCATATCCGATAAATTATGAAAACAAAATACAAATATACTGCTGAGAAATATAGAACAGTTCAGTACAATGAAAATTTAGTCTTTTATGTAATAAACATAGTAGTTTCCTTTTTTATGTGAATCAGATAGAGTATTTGTGTCTCACCTTGGTGATGGAAACTGCATTTCAACATACTCTGCAGCAATCCTGGCACCCACTTTGGCATTGTTTTTAATTAGTGCAATATCTGGGTAGAATGAGTTAACAGAAAAGAGAATATAACCAGTATTGCATAGTATGTTTTGTTACCTGCCTGTATTTCATAGAGTAACAACAAATGGTATGGAACTACTTATTGCTATACGTAGTGACATAGTATGCAATCTTTTGCATTATCCCCTTATGATACATTCAGTGAAGTAGGAGTAAGCAATATGGCAAAGTCTTTTGGAAAGGACTTTCCAAAGAAGCAAATCAAATACATGAAGAAGAGTAGTATGATATCAAGGCTAGTCAAATATGTAACTAAATGTATTTATTGTAAAGTTTATCCTAAAAACTGGAAAATAAAAAACAACTGTAAAAAGGATACTGGCCTCAAGACTTTGGCCTTGGGTAATTTCAGAGACTTTCTGCAAGATATATGGTGTAACATCTCTTCCTCTGACTGATGACTCTGCTTCCTTCACAGCAGTCTCTGTTAATATAATATACTCTTAACTTTGCAGAACTGGACAATGTGTAAGCACACACACAAAAGAGTTTGGACAATCTAGCAACCTGTGTTTAAATTATGTAATGTTATTTATAACACTTATGTACAGATCATGTACTGCAATGTATGACAATTGGATGTGGTTATTGTACATACTGTAAAACAATGTGTTTAGGAATATTGAAATGTTAGGTTGGGGATTGTACCTGACAACTAACAAAAGGCAATGACTGTATCCATATACAAATACATCTGAATTGTATAAGGAGTGAAGTGTAAAAACTAAAGAAATATTGTAAATTCCTATTAAAAATAGAATGCAAAGTGTATTGTAGAATTACTACATAGAAGGTGCATGAAAGAAGAGAGGTGAGACTGCAACTGTTTAGATAGTTTGTTGTCTAATTGAGTTGGCTTGTGTAACTACTCTACAATTATGCTCTGAAGCTGTGTGTGACAATGCATTTATCCAAAGGTTTGATACTTTAGACAGGCAGGTTACATGCAGTATTACCTTTTACTTGTTTGCCACATGGAATACATCCCCAACAAGTTTTGCATGACACAAGACATTGTTGAACTCTATTTCTGTAACTTGCAAATAGAGAAAGACTTCTTAGTACAACCTGACAGAATCTGCCCTTATATAGTAGATTATCAGTATCACCAAAAATAATATTTTATACAGGTAAAGTGTTTGAAACAATAAAGTTAGCACTGAACTAGTCAATGGCTTCAAAATTTGAATAAGGCCAGACATCAGAGACATGAAGAACTGGTCCTGTACAAATAGATATCAATTAAAAACATGTGCATATAAAAGCATCAATATTGGTACTGGTATCAGCAAGCATTGGCCATTTGATAGCATCATAATATCTGTACAGTCTCAGTTAAAAAAAGTGTATTGGTATAGGCCCGTTACTGACAACATACTTGACAGTAACAATGCTATTGTCAGGAAGGAACTAATTAAGAACCAACTATAATACTAATATTATAGTGACTAATAATGTAATATTACATGTGAGAACAAATTAATATTATCATGGACTTGGACTTTCAGGAGGAACTGATAAGTGAAATCACAAATAATATTTTTGTTTTTTACATTTGTCATTTGATAAGAGCTCTAATGCTTAATGTTTACAGGACTAGAGCTTTTGTGTGACTTGTACATCATCCTACATTTATCTAAGTATTGTACATAGTATTACGAAAGATTCAACCTCTTATTTATATAGACTGATTTCAATCATTTTCCTTCTCTATATATCAAGTGTTTCACTGACAATTAAATCATCTTGTTTCTGCCCAAAGTATAATAGTGCAAGACTGCAAGTCATCAGTCATTGTCTAAGGATATTAAAATGGTTGATAGACATCTTACCAATTGCTTGAGAAATGATGAATCCCTCTGCCTGGTACTGTTGTGGTATAGGTACAGCCACTAGCATGCCTGAGTCCAGCCTAAACTCTGCTCTCTTTACCATCATGGCTGCCACTTCAGCTGTTGACTCTACACAACTTGGGGCATCATATCCGCTGTCTGAGGTGAAGAAATCTGGGAATTTTGTGCTGTCCCCTAACACTGTCACACACACACCTGTAAAAAAGGGTAAACATTTTAATGAACATTCCATACAAATCTACATAAATTGTCAGATGAACTAATCCCCAAGGGAATGGCCATCAAGATTTTGGTGACCATTTATTTGTTATGCCTACACTTGATATAATGGAAATATTTAACAGTCTTACATACCTATGCTAAAAGGAGTGTGTGAAAATGTTTAGTCACAAATCTTTTCATTACTAAATGTATTCACACCAACAAACATACCCACTAATTATCCCCCAAATATTAACACTGACACACACAAACACACACACTCTCAACCCTGATTTCATGTTCCTAGTTACTCCAAAGCTTTCCTTCATCACTTTACATTTTCAGACCCAACAAAAAGGTGTGTTTTCAGTTACTAAACTCAAGGACTATTACAGGCCTTGTACAGTACTTCCAGATCCAATACAGTACAGTACAGTATCAAACCTAAGGTTCAAAGTACAGTACAGTACTTCAATCTGCAACCAGAGTGAATACTATAATTCCAAATACTCTAGATTCCTGACTGACCTTGTGTTTCCAGGTATTCAAGTGTCCTGCCAATATCAAGGATGCTCTTCACTCCAGCTGCCACCACAGTAACTGGGGTACGGCCCAGCTCCATCAGGTCTGCAGACACGTCCAGGGATTTCTCCCCGCCCCTGTGTACTCCCCCGATTCCACCCGTCACAAATATGGGAATGTTGGCCTTGTGGGCGATTAGCATGGTACCTGAGACTGTAGTTCCACCATTCAGGCCCTGTGGGATGCCAGGCCAGGCCTTATAACAACCAGTCACAAGTTTACATTATTTTTTCATGCCTAATTGCAATGAAAATACTTGCTCAATATTACAGTGATTGAAAATTTACCATAATCATATGAAACTTGTGAACTTGTTCAAAATAATATATCAAAATTAACTGTATCCACAATACTGTCTGTCTCCTAAAAGCAGTACAGTACACATATCCTACCTTTGCTAACACATATGGAAAGTCTCTGCGTGAAGTCTTTACACACCGATCTCTGCTAGTGGCAAGGGTGTGTAGTTGAGTGTGAGAAAGACCAACATGTACTTGACCTTCTAATATTGCTATAGTGGCAGGTACTGCTCCCTGGGAAAAGATCAGGAAGTACAGTAGACTAAAAGTAATCAACAAATTAGGGTTCAGATGACAATGTGCTCCTGGCAAAGGAGTGTGTAGTGATTGATAGGGTGAGAAATATAATACCCTGTACTGAATTTAAAGTGGCTTTGACAAGTGGAGAGAATCCAAGACAGGGAATGTATAAAGATGGGAGTGAACTTGAAGGGTCTGATGGGTAATTAAGGTGGAAGAATAGTGTACAATATGTGAGAAAGAAGAATGTGGGTAAAAAGGGAGGGCCAGAGTAAGGAAGGAGAAAGCTTTTGAACAGGGAGAATTAGAATATCTTCTTCAGTGGCCAACCCTTTTGGGGGAGTTCCCATAAGCATAGGAAGACATGAGGGTTTTGGAATGATAAATAAGATATAATTATAGTGTTACTATTATAATATGGGTACCTGGGTCATCTGAATAGTAAGAACTCTTCATAAATAATTAAGGTTTTTATGAGATCAAAGTACAATTAACAATTACTGTACTATACAATTTAGACCTAGCACAATATAATAATAATAATAATAATAATAATATACGGTTTATTGGTGAATGGCAGCTGATAGGCTGAAAATATACATAATACATTTAAAATGATAATAAAATGAGGATGAATGAGTGGATACATGTATAAATATTAGAGATGAATAATAAATTGATTGCAGAGCATAGAAAAATACAGAAATATACAAATACAAATATATAAATACTATGGTACTGTACATGGGTACATACCTCGTTCCTGATGATGTCTTCCACAGTCCTGGCTGTGTTAAGGTTGTGTGGGAAGGGCATACCATGTGTGATGATGGTTGACTCTAGTGCCACCACTGGTTGTTGGGATGACAATGCCTCCTGCACTTCAGGCTTCACCTTCAGGATACACATATTACAACTGCTGAAAAATAAAAGAGCAAATTAATAATAATAGAATCCGGAACCTTCAGGATACACATATTACAACTGCTGAAAAATAAAAGAGCAAATTAATACTAATAGAATCCGGAACCTCCAATGTCTCTACAAAAAACAACAGTGGCTCATCAACATTAGCATCGTCTTTTATCCAATAATATTCAAATGATTCCCCACAAGAACTCTGGTCTGTACTGTACATATTGATCTCTCAAAAATAAAAAAATAACCCAATGACATTTTGAAGGCTGTTTTCTAAAGGATAAGAACTGCACACACACCAAGCCAAGACACTCAACTGATGACACCACTTATATGTTATTGAGAATGGACCTATTAAATCCTACAGCACATGTTATTGAGAATGGACCTATTAAATCCTACAGCACATGTTATTGAGAATGGACCTATTAAATCCTACAGCACATGTTATTGAGAATGGACCTATTAAATCCTACAGCACATGTTATTGAGAATGGACCTATTAAATCCTACAGCACATGTTATTGAGAATGGACCTATTAAATCCTACAGCACATGTTATTGAGAATGGACCTATTAAATCCTACAGCACATGTTATTGAGAATGGACCTATTAAATCCTACAGCACATGTTATTGAGAATGGACCTATTAAATCCTACAGCACATGTTATTGAGAATGGACCTATTAAATCCTACAGCACATGTTATTGAGAATGGACCTATTAAATCCTACAGCACATGTTATTGAGAATGGACCTATTAAATCCTACAGCACATGTTATTGAGAATGGACCTATTAAATCCTACAGCACATGTTATTGAGAATGGACCTATTAAATCCTACAGCACATGTTATTGAGAATGGACCTATTAAATCCTACAGCACATGTTATTGAGAATGGACCTATTAAATCCTACAGCACATGTTATTGAGAATGGACCTATTAAATCCTACAGCACATGTTATTGAGAATGGACCTATTAAATCCTACAGCACATGTTATTGAGAATGGACCTATTAAATCCTACAGCACATGTTATTGAGAATGGACCTATTAAATCCTACAGCACATGTTATTGAGAATGGACCTATTAAATCCTACAGCACATGTTATTGAGAATGGACCTATTAAATCCTACAGCACATGTTATTGAGAATGGACCTATTAAATCCTACAGTACATGTTATTGAGAATGGACCTATTAAATCCTACAGCACATGTTATTGAGAATGGACCTATTAAATCCTACAGCACATGTTATTGAGAATGGACCTATTAAATCCTACAGCACATGTTATTGAGAATGGACCTATTAAATCCTACAGCACATGTTATTGAGAATGGACCTATTAAATCCTACAGCACATGTTATTGAGAATGGACCTATTAAATCCTACAGCACATGTTATTGAGAATGGACCTATTAAATCCTACAGCACATGTTATTGAGAATGGACCTATTAAATCCTACAGCACATGTTATTGAGAATGGACCTATTAAATCCTACAGCACATGTTATTGAGAATGGACCTATTAAATCCTACAGCACATGTTATTGAGAATGGACCTATTAAATCCTACAGCACATGTTATTGAGAATGGACCTATTAAATCCTACAGCACATGTTATTGAGAATGGACCTATTAAATCCTACAGCACATGTTATTGAGAATGGACCTATTAAATCCTACAGCACATGTTATTGAGAATGGACCTATTAAATCCTACAGCACATGTTATTGAGAATGGACCTATTAAATCCTACAGCACATGTTATTGAGAATGGACCTATTAAATCCTACAGCACATGTTATTGAGAATGGACCTATTAAATCCTACAGCACATGTTATTGAGAATGGACCTATTAAATCCTACAGCACATGTTATTGAGAATGGACCTATTAAATCCTACAGCACATGTTATTGAGAATGGACCTATTAAATCCTACAGCACATGTTATTGAGAATGGCCCTATTAAATCCTACAGCACATGTTATTGAGAATGGACCTATTAAATCCTACAGCACATGTTATTGAGAATGGACCTATTAAATCCTACAGCACATGTTATTGAGAATGGACCTATTAAATCCTACAGCACATGTTATTGAGAATGGACCTATTAAATCCTACAGCACATGTTATTGAGAATGGACCTATTAAATCCTACAGCACATGTTATTGAGAATGGACCTATTAAATCCTACAGCACATGTTATTGAGAATGGACCTATTAAATCCTACAGCACATGTTATTGAGAATGGACCTATTAAATCCTACAGCACATGTTATTGAGAATGGACCTATTAAATCCTACAGCACATTCATCCCTAAACAAATGCCAATAGGTACTGTACATGGTGAGAAACCAACCGTTGTCGTAGTAAGGTGGAAGAAGAGGACCATTTTGACACCAGAGTTTGGATCATATAATGTTTTCTCATTAGTATCATCTCTTTCAACTCACTATACATGTACTGTCAAGTGAAGAAATCAGGACACCCTAGAGAGAATCAGGACACAGTTTAATTAGGGCTCCAATTACTGAAACAAACGATAATTATTATTAAAATTCACCCAATTAATTATAGTAATGGACCCCAAAATACGGGTACAAATTAATTATATAATAAGCAGCAGCAATTAATTAATTATCTATTTATTAATTATCTATAAATGTTCTACATTTCCTATTAGAATACAACACAAAAAATTGCATATTGTTTAATTATGATTGTATACTGTCTAATAATAGAGTTAAACCATTTAATAATTCCATATTAATTAAATTATTATACCTAAATTATAAATAAATTGTAATTATCCAGTATATTGATGTTTTCATTAAAATGTTTTCACATTCTTTATCCACTAATTTATAACATTCTAAGAAACTTTTTTCTATGGTATTTTCTTTAGCAATACCCGGTACCCCATTTCCAAGATAGGTCATATTCAAATGGAATTTTGGAAATAGCTTGACCTTACCAGACCACAGCAGACTTTTTTTGCCCAGGTTAGGTCCCAGTAGTTTGCCCAGGTTAGATCCCGGTAGTCTGGTGCGGTCTAGGTTAAGTTAGGTAGGTAAGGTCAGGCTAATTTCAAAATGCCCCATATGAATATGCCCTATCCAGGAAATGGGGCATTTCCGAAGAAAATGACATAGAGGAAAAGTGTATTACAATGTTATAAATTATTGGGTAAAGCAGGTAAAATCATCATAATAGAAAACGGCAATAGAATAGATAATTACCAAAAAGGGTATTAGAATGGTATAAATTAGTGGCCAAATTAGAAAACGGCATTAGAATATGTAATTACCAGTAACACATTAATTAATTAAACACACACCTACATTAATTACCATCCACAACACTATTGTCACTTTACATTCACAGATAAACCATCAATATTAATTAATTAATAACAATTATGTAAACAAATAATGGGACGCTTAATTAAACAAGACACTAAACTAACTTAGACCCATTGGCAACACGAAGACAGATACACAGACAACTGATGATAATAATTATATAAAATCACAAACAAGTTAATTAGTAGACATAGATAATAGACACATCCACTATTATAGAAGCTGACACAACTTAAAATACCATACATACATACATACATACATACCAGAGGTTAATGTTTATAAGCACGTCTTCTAATTTAGGTTGATGTCAATATGCAAACATATTAGTTAATTATATATACAATACCGTCATCAAGGTTTAAGTTGGTGCTCGGATTTGGTTTGGTCAGTATAAAAATATCTAAAAATTTGCCGCGCGGTTATAGTCTAAGTCCAAAATGTAAACAAACATGTCGGCTATTATTTATAGTACCGAGATTGATGATGATGACTGAGTGTGTGTGTGTGTGTGACCAGTGTTCGGGTGTAGCCTTTACAACGGCACCCTCGCATTGTCTCCCTCTACAGATTCTGCGGAGAGAAACACAAACCAAAACAGTACCAAATAATACATATAAACACATTATACTTTCACTCTCTATACAGTACCAAATAATACATATAAACACATTATACTTTCACTCTCTATACAGTACCAAATAATACATATAAACACATTATACTTTCACTCTCTATACAGTACCAAATAATACATATAAACACATTATACTTTCACTCTCTATACAGTACCAAATAATACATGTAAACACATTATACTTTCACTCTCTATACAGTACCAAAGAATACATATAAACACATTATACTTTCACTCTCTATACAGTACCAAATAATACATATAAACACATTATACTTTCACTCTCTATACAGTACCAAATAATACATATAAACACATTATACTTTCACTCTCTATACAGTACCAAATAATACATATAAACACATTATACTTTCACTCTCTATACAGTACCAAATAATACATATAAACACATTATACTTTCACTCTCTATACAGTACCAAAGAATACATATAAACACATTATACTTTCACTCTCTATACAGTACCAAATAATACATATAAACACATTATACTTTCACTCTCTATACAGTACCAAATAATACATATAAACACATTATACTTTCACTCTCTATACAGTACCAAAGAATACATATAAACACATTATACTTTCACTCTCTATACAGTACCAAATAATACATATAAACACATTATACTTTCACTCTCTATACAGTACCAAATAATACATATAAACACATTATACTTTCACTCTCTATACAGTACCAAATAATACATGTAAACACATTATACTTTCACTCTCTATACATTACCAAAAAATACATGTAAACACATTATATTTCACTCTCTATACAGTACCAAATAATACATATAAACACATTATACTTTCACTCTCTATACAGTACCAAAGAATACATATAAACACATTATACTTTCACTCTCTATGCCACTTAATAATAAACACACATACATATATACATACATATCGTATATACACACACATACATATATACATACACATACATACATATATACATACACAAATATATACATACATACATACACACACATTATCTATCTATGTCATGTTGGAGTTATCGTATTTTATAATAAAAACATTTAAGTTAATCCTTTCATTTATCAAGTCTTCTCTTTTTTCTACCAACCTTCCCATCCTTCTTCAACGCTTCCCATCCTCTATCCATCCCTTCCCATCCTCTATCCATCCCTTCCCATCCTCTATCCATCCCTTCCCATCCTCTATCCATCCCTTCCCATCCTCTATCCATCCCTTCCCATCCTCTATCCATCCCTTCCCATTCTCCTAGCCAAAGGAGAATAGGAAAAAGAATTTAAAATATAGACTTAATTAGATTTACGTAAATTTCACATTCACCTGTTTACCAAATTATAAATAAACGAGACATATACGAGTGTGTAAACTCTGATATTTGTGTTTATTATTATATTATAAGGTTATACAAACTATATAACACCTATAGGACTCGTAATGAGCTAATAATAACAGTAACATAATAATTATTCCGTTTCAGCCAATCACCGATCAGGTTCAAGTATTGATTTTTTGAGATGGACCAATCAGAGAGAGTTACAATAAACAGCGCTTAATTTGAACTGTTATTATGTATGTATGTATATGTATGTATGTATGTATATATGTATGTGTATGTATGTATGTATGAGTGTATGTATGTGGCTGGAGAGTGGAGATATACACACAAACACACACACACACACACACACACACAGAGTGATGAGTTACAATAGGCGCTTAATTTGAACTGTTATTATGTATGTATGTATATGTATGTATGTATGTATATATGTATGTGTATGTATGTATGTATGAGTGTATGTATGTGGCTGGAGAGTGGAGATATACACACAAACACACACACACACACACAGGGGGATGAGTTACAATAGGCGCTTAATTTGAACTGTTATTATGTATGTATGTATATGTATGTATGTATGTATATATGTATGTGTATGTATGTATGTATGAGTGTAGTATGTGGCTGGAGACTGATGAGTAACTGTAATAAAGGTCAAAATCAGAGTGTAACTAGCACAATGTGAACCTAAACTATACTCGTGATACATAATACCTGACCACAGACGAACAGCAGACACCACACACACACACACACACACACACACACATAATTATATGTACCCTGCATTCCAACTCAGCCTCTATAGGTGTACTGGGTACATACATGGGGGAATGAGCAATAGCAGGCGATTCGAAGCTTTCTGCTCCCCACACTCTGGTCAGAAATGATGTATCACGAGTATAGGCTACAGTCTAGTTCACACACTGTATGATACTCAGTCTCAATACAAACAAAGTGAAATGAAGTGTTTTAACTGTGGTAAGCTATATATATATATATATATATATATATATATATATATATATATATATATATATATATATATATATGCGTAAATCCACAAGGAAGGAAAAATAAACACGGAGTCCCAAGCGCTTTCGTGTAATTCACATCTTCAGGGGAAAGAACAGAATGTAAAAGAATGGTTGCTGAGAGACACCTTATATATATATATATATATATATATATATATATATATATATATATATATATATATATATATATATATATATATATATATATATATATATATAGGCTATAACACATATCGGTGTGGTGAACCAAGGAAAACTTTTCAACAAGGAAATGGCTGTCAAGAGTTGACAATATTACGGTACGTGTAAGGAGTCTATGTACAGTTGCCAAAAAAGGTATTGCGACAAATCTTGATAGAACTTTAACCCTAGTAATATCCACATTTATTTGTAGGGACTATAAGCATGTATAACAGAAGGAAATATACATATCCTTCTGTAATACATACTTATAATCCCCACAAACAATTATGGACATTAATATATTCAATGTTGTATCAATAGTTGTCGCAATACCTTTTTTGTCAACTGTACAGCCATGGCTGATAGTGGTTCACCAGGCAGGGTACAAGGAGTGTTGGAGAGAAACTGAACTGAGTAACTGAGGTTCGAAAATGTGAGTCTTTTAAACCTTTCTCTCTCAACGTTGTGAATGGTTTGTAAAATTCACTTGGCTGTTTACACTTACAGCCTGTAGTACTGTGTGAGAGAGAGAGTGTGTGTGTGTGTGTGTGAGAGAGAGTGTGTGTGTGTGTTTTACGTGACACAGGCTGTAGTACTGTAGTAATGAAGAGAAACCTTGTGCCAGAGAACTGCTTTACAGGTGAGACTTGCCTTATTTAGAGTAATAAACGGACAGGTAGGTAGTTATCCTCTTGTCCAACTCTATCCTCACCACACTCACACACCAACACAGCCAACCATCCATGCACTGTACAACTACACCACCTTACACCTCACACCTTACACCTCACCACACCCACACACCAACACAGCCAACCATCCATGCACCAAACACCAAACCACCTCACCCCTCTACACCACACCACAATATATCACACCCACACACATCCTTCCTGCCACTACACACACACACGTGAACACTTCTTCTACACCTGCTCACTCCTGTGTCACCCCCCCCCCCACACACACACACACACCAGTACCCACACACACACACTCACACATCAGTACCCACCCACACACACACACACACCAGTACCCACCCACACACACTCACACATCAGTACCTAATAACACCTTCTCCTTACAACGTCAACCTCACAATTATCTGTCATGTTGGAGTTATCGTATTTTATAATAAAAGCATTTAAGTTAACCCTATAATTTATCAAGTCTTCTCTTTTTTCTACCAACCTTCCCATCCTTCTTCAACGCTTCCCATCCTCTATCCATCCCTTCCCATCCTTTATCTATCCCTTCCCATCCTCTATCTATCCCTTCCCATCCTCTATCCATCCCTTCCCATTCTCCTAGCCAAAGGAGAATAGGAAAAAGAATTTAAAATATAGACTTAATTAGATTTACGTAAATTTCACATTCACCTGTTTACCAAATTATAAATAAACGAGACATATACGAGTGTGTATTTATGTATGTATGTCTATGTATGTATGTATTTCTGTGTGTGTTATGTCTGTGTGTGTATGTACTGTATTATGTATGTATTTGTGTGTGTATCTATGTATGTATCTTTGTGTGTGTATGTGTGTATGTATACGAGTGTGTAAACTCTGATATTTGTGTTTATTATTATATTATAAGGTTATACTAACTATATAACACCTATAGGACTCGTAATGAGCTAATAATAACAGTAACATAATAATCATTCCGTTTCAGCCAATCACCGATCAGGTTCAAGTATGGATTTTTTGAGGTGGACCAATCAGAGTGACGGATTACAGTACAGCGCTTAATTTGAACTTTTGTTATTATGTCTCGTTTTAGTATGTGGCTCGAGAGTGGACACACACACACACACACACACACACCAAGGAGTGTTGGAGAGTAACTGAACTGAGTTCGAATATATGAGTCTTGTAAACCTTTCTCAACGTTGTGAATGGTTTGTAAAATTCCCTTGATGGAACTGTGTTCAGTTACTCTCCAACACTCCTTGTACCTTGTCAGCTGGTGAACCACTAGCAGTCAGGGCTGTTTACGTGACACACACACACAGGCTGACACAGGCTGTAGTAGTGGTATCGATAACAAGGAACTGTGTGTGTGTGTGTGTGTTACGTGACACACACACACAGGCTGTAGTACTGTAGTAGTGGTATGGCTAACAAGGAACTGTGTGTGTGTGTGTGTGTGTGTGTGTGTTTTACGTGACACATACAGACTGTAGTAGTGAAGAGAAACCTTGTACCAGAGAACTGCTTTACAGGTAAGACTTGCCTTATTTAGAGTAATAAACGGACAGGTAGGTAATTATCCTCTTGTCCAGGTAGAAATTCAGTCTCCTTATTAGAGAATGAGAGAGATGTGTGTATGTATTTACCTGTATGTATATGTGTTTACACCTTTACACCTTTACAAACTCCTCACCTTACATACACCTTCTTTATACAAACTCCACACCTTACATACACCTTCTTTACAAACTCCTCACCTTACATACACCTTCTTTATACAAACTCCACACCTTACATACACCTTCTTTACAAACTCCTCACCTTACATACACCTTCTTTACAAACTCCTCACCTTACATACACCTTCTTTACAAACTCCTCACCTTACATACACCTTCTTTACAAACTCCTCACCTTACATACACCTTCTTTACAAACTCCTCACCTTACATACACCTTCTTTACAAACTCCTCACCTTACATACACCTTCTTTACAAACTCCTCACCTTACATACACCTTCTTTACAAACTCCTCACCTTACATACACCTTCTTTACAAACTCCTCACCTTACATACACCTTCTTTACAAACTCCTCACCTTACATACACCTTCTTTACAAACTCCTCACCTTACATACACCTTCTTTACAAACTCCTCACCTTACATACACCTTCTTTACAAACTCCTCACCTTACATACACCTTCTTTACAAACTCCTCACCTTACATACACCTTCTTTACAAACTCCTCACCTTACATTCTCTCTACATGTCCAAACCATCTCAGTACCAATTGCCTTCTCACTCATACCACATCTCTCATACACACACACACACTCAATACGTGATATCTACTAATAGGCAGTTCAAATTAAGCGCTGTACTGTAATCCATCACTCTGATTGGTCCACCTCAAAAAATCAATACTTGAACATGATCGGTGATTGGCTGACATTATGACAGTATGTGTGTGTTAATATTATAGCTCATTACGAGTCCTATAGGTGTTATATAGTTAGTATAACCTTATAATATAATAATAAACACAAATATCAGAGTTTACACACTCGTATACATACACACATACACACACAAAGATACATACATAGATACACACACAAATACATACATAATACAGTACATACACACACAGACATAACACACACAGAAATACATACATACATAGACATACATACATAAATACACACTCGTATATGTCTCGTTTATTTATAATTTGGTAAACAGGTGAATGTGAAATTTACGTAAATCTAATTAAGTCTATATTTTACATTCTTTTTCCTATTCTCCTTTGGCTAGGAGAATGGGAAGGGATGGATAGAGGATGGGAAGGGATGGATAGAGGATGGGAAGGGATGGATAGAGGATGGGAAGGGATGGATAGAGGATGGGAAGGGATGGATAGAGGATGGGAAGGGATGGATAAAGGATGGGAAGGGATGGATAAAGGATGGGAAGGGATGGATAGAGGATGGGAAGGGATGAAGAAGGATGGGAAGCTTGGTAGAAAAATGAGAAGACTTGATAAATTAAAGGATTAACTTAAATGTTTGTTTATAAAATACGATAATCTATACATGACACATATAATTGTGAGGTTGACGTTGGGAGGAGAAGGTATTATTAGGTACTGGTGTGTGTGTGTGTGTGTATACTGGTGTGTGTGTGTGTGTGTGTGTGTGTGTGTGTGGTGGTGTATGGATGGTTGGTTGTGTTGGTGTGTGGTGGTGTAGTGTCGGTGTGTGTGTGTGTGTACTGGTGTGTATGTGAGTGTGTGTGTGTATACTGGTGTGTGTGTGTGTGTGTGTGTGTGTGTGTGTGTACTGGTGTGTGTGTGTGTGTGTGTGTGTGTGTGGTGGTGTATGGATGGTTGGTTGTGTTGGTGTGTGGTGGTGTAGTGTCGGTGTGTGTGTGTGTACTGGTGTGTATGTGAGTGTGTGTGTGTATACTGGTGTGTGTGTGTGTGGGGTGTGTGTGATATATTGTGGTGTGGTGGGGAGGGGTGAGGTAGTTTGGTGTTTGGTGTATGGTTGGCTGTGTGTGTGTGTGTGTGTGTGTAGGTGTGGTGAGGTATAAGGTGTAAGGTGTGAGGTATAAGGTGTGGTTGACAAGTACAGTCGGCGGCATAAGTGTTGTCGCCTCAGAAATACACACGTTTTTATACACCTAATAATCTCGAGTCTATGAACATTGCGGCGTGCCTCGGTGAAGCAAGCGAGGCGACAACACTTTTGCCCCAGACTGTACATACACCTAACTAACTTTCTCTCTCTCTCTCTCTCTCTCTCTCTCTCTCTCTCTCTCTCCAAGGGGGTGCTGGAGTAGGGGACAGGCCTGTGGGGGGGGTTCAGAGGGTGCGGGAATAGGGGGACATGCTTGGGGATTTAATTAAGGATGTGATGGCGTAGGGGGGAAATAATAATAATAATAATAATAATAATAATAATAACAATAATAATAATAGCTACTTGGCAACTCCACCACTGTCAACCCCACCACTCATTGACGCCTCGCTCGGGCCAAAACATAAATTACATATGTGTATTCCTCACATGATATCTTCGTAGCCAGTAGTCCTAGGCAGCTGTGGATGGTCTCATTGGAAAGAGGAAGAGTTGCTGCTTAGAATGAAACTAAGTATAAGTTTGTAGGCATTGTAGTTTAGAGAGAAAAAGTGAATGTAATAGACCGACAAAGAGAGAAATGTGTGTGTACGCGTAGAGAAATGTGTGTGTACGCGTATGTAAGAGAGAGGAAAAAAAATTACATATGTGTATTCCTCACATGATATCTTTGTAGCCAGTAGTCCTAGACAGCTGGGGATAGTCTCATTAGAAAGAGGAAGAGTTGCTGCTTAGAATGAAACTAAATATAAGTTTCTAGGCATTGTAGTTTACACGTAGGTAGTGAGTGAAGTAAAGAGGTTGGTGGGAGGAATGTGTGTGTGTAAGGTAGGTTTGTGTGCGTGTACGGGGTGTGTGTGTGGGAGGAATGTGTGTATGTGTGTGTATGTGTACGGTAGGTTTGTGTGCGTGTACGGTAGGGCTGTGTGCGTGTACGGGGTGTGTGTGTGTACGGTGTGTGTGTGTGCGTGTGTGTACGGTAGGTTTGTGTGCGTGTGTGTGTGTACGGTAGGTTTGTGTGCGTGTACGGGGTGTGTGTGTATATGTGTGTGTGTGCGCGTGTATGTGTGTGTATGTGTATGTATGTATGTGAATATGTGTGTATGTGTATGTGTGCGTGTATATGTGTGTGCGTGTGTAAGTGTGTTTATGTATATATGTGTATGTATATATGTGTATGTGTGTCGGTGTGTGTGTCTGTGTGTGTATGTATGTGTGTATGTATGTGTGTATGTGCGTGTGTATATGTGTATGTATGTGTGTATGTATGTATGTGTGCATGTGTATGTGTGTGTGTATGCGTGTGTGTGCGTATGTATGTATGTGTGTATGTGTGCGTGTATGTATGTGTGTAAGTGTGCATGTGTATGTGTAGGTATGTGTGTGTGTATGTATGTGTATGTGTGTGTGTGTATGTGTGTGTGTATGCGCGTGTGTGTATGTGTGCGTGTGTGCGTGTATGTGTGTCTGTATGTGTGTACTGTATGTGTGTATGTGTGCGTATGTATGTGTGCGCGCGTCTGTGCGTGACAGCGAGAGAGAGAGAGAGAAAGAGAATGTGTGTGCGTATGTGTGTGTAGGAAAAAGTGACGTCATAATCCTCTCCTCTCCTCTCTCTTTCTCTCTCTCTCTCCCTCTCTCTCTCTCTATCTCCCTCTCTTTCTCTCTATCTCCTTCTCTTTCTCTCTATCTCCCTCTCTTTCTCTCTATCTCCTTCTCTTTCTCTCTATCTCCTTCTCTTTCTCTCTATCTCCTTCTCTCTCTCTCTATCTCACTCTCTCTCTCTCTATCTCACTCTCTCTCTCTCTATCTCCTTCTCTTTCTCTCTATCTCCTTCTCTTTCTCTCTATCTCCTTCTCTTTCTCTCTATCTCCTTCTCTTTCTCTCTATCTCCTTCTCTTTCTCTCTATCTCCTTCTCTCTCTCTCTATCTCACTCTCTCTCTCTCTATCTCACTCTCTTTCTCTCTATCTCACTCTCTCTCTCTCTATCTCCTTCTCTTTCTCTCTATCTCCTTCTCTCTCTCTCTATCTCACTCTCTCTCTCTCTATCTCACTCTCCGCCTCTACTCGAGTCAACTGTAAACTGAACAGAAAACGAAGATTTCAAATATAATTGGATTTTAAAATAGTCATCCATTAAAAACAATCATAGAAAACGGGAAGATTTTCTAGAAAATGGGACGGGGTTAGAAAATGTTAGAAAAAAAGAATAAACCTCACGCTACGATTCCTCAAACTCGGTTGACTTAGGTTTAAATAATGACACTAAAACATTACGTAATCGTTATTTTTTTGTAATGGGAAACGAGCCTAGAAATATATTTACTTTATCAAATTATAATAACTGGCGTACGAGTAATATTGAGTGAGTAATTTAAATAAATGTTTAAACGAAGTCATTAACGATACATTCAGACACTTACCTTCCTAACTTAACACAATATTACCAAATCAAAACCAGCAGAATCAGTTAGGAAGGTTGTGAAGGTAGAATGATAAATATCTCGATAAATAATGAGTTAAATGCAGTTTTTAGTGTCTGGAAAATTGTAGTTTAGTAAATAATCGTTCATTTAAGACTATCTCAGTGAATTAACATCGTAATTTTTATATTAAAGGGGAAAAACTGATGTTTATTTATAGGGTTCATTTGCCAAGGTGATCTGGCAATGTTGCAGCAGGTCCGTTATTGACATTCTTCATTACGTAATGGCTACCTGTGGTCTTACCTCTTTGACAAGGCGTTCATTACGACCTCGTTATTCAATAATTACACCCTTAGGTAAGTTCATTATAGTTTTCATGGGTAAATAATAGATTAATCTGGCCACGTGACCCACCGTGGCCACTGATAGATAACAAATAGACGAGAAAATAGATAGATAAACAAGGCCATTTTGGACCAACTTTAAATATGGCTTCTGTGTGTTTAACCCTTCACCTACCTTCATTAAATATCGTAATAATTTAAATATTAGAAGCTCAGGTAAGTCTATACAGCTATGAGGTATAGTTTATATCAAGGTCTATATATATATATCTATCGCTATATCACCCTTTGGGAACCAAGCAAATAATAAAATAGCAGAAAATAGATAGATAAGCTATTTTTTTTTTTCGTCCGTGTGAAATTTTAGGATTAATCTCGTAAGAATTTATATTATTATTATTTAATTATAAGCTCAGGTAAGCCTATATTGTTCTGAGATTATAGTTTATTTATATATCTATCGTTATATCACATTGTGGGTAGTGTGGGAATAATAATATAGCAAGAAATAAATAGATACATTTTTTTTTTTTTTTGGTCCCGTTTGAAATTATGGGAATTTATCGTAATAATTTCAATATTTATTTTTTAATTAGCTCATTTAAGTCTATATTATTCTGAGATTATAGTTTATTTATATATCTATCGTTATATCACATTGTGGGTAGTGTGGGAATAATAATATAGGCGATAAAATCGATATATAAAAAAAAATTGTCGTCAGCTGATTTAAATTACATGGAGGTATCAGCGTTGCCAGATGTGCGATAATCAGCTAACGCTAAAGAAATCGTCGCAACCTTACAAGCTAATTAATTAATGCAACAAAAAACACCTATTTGGTAACTTTTGGTTTCATTTTATATGGTTGAGTTTTAATTTGTGTTATTAGTAAGAGTTAAAGTGAGGCCTATACAGTGAGGGTGCTTGGGGATAGGCCTACTCCCCACTCCCACTCCCGATATTAATTGGCCAATTTTACTCCGTAGGCATTTTTTTTTATTATTACGCTGCAAAATGTGTCTTATTAAGCTGACCATAGAGGAAAAGACCCAGACGATGGATATTAGCCAGACAAACTCCCCAATATCCAATGTTGACTGTTGGGTAGTGAAGATAAGGAAGCTGTGTAGTGAAGATAAGGAAGCTGTGGGCTGAGTGAGGTTGATAATATTGTAAAAAATTGGCTGCCAGTATGCTAAAACGTATCAAAGCTGTGTTCAAAGTTTATGGAAAAATGACTAAATACTAATAATCCTTCATGCCATAAAAAAAAAGATTTGTTTCATTCATCTTAATACGATAATTTAGTCTCTGTGCAATATACGATAGCAGGCATGAAATAAATCAGATAATGCGATAATTATAGAAAATGTGTGATAATTATAACGGCAAAAAATTAGGATAATGTTTAATAAATTGGTTATTAGGGTGATAAGGAATTTGGTGATATATACATGAAAAAAAAAAAAAAAAAAAAAAAAATGAAGGAACGATAAAATGATCATTCAATTCGTAATTATTATTGTACCTACTCAAATTTATTGGTATATAATTATTATATAATGTACTCTGTAGATAGGCCTATACTATAGTATTATAATAAATGGTATGTTACCGCCGTCCTGTTTACAGTATATTAATTATTAAGTGTTTTTTTCTGTTCTGAAAAAAATAGCTTACAAAATTATAATATATTACGATAAATAATAATAATAATAAATTATAATAAATTACAATTAATGTTTTTTAATAACTTCTATACTGTATAATGTTAATTAATCTCTCAACACAGATACGTATATTATCATTTCTGATAAAATTATAGATTTGTGTGAAAAATATGAGGGTTGAAATACGATAACTTTTAACCTCCAGGTACGATAATATGAGTTTGTAAATCTGGCACCAATGCTGATGACGTCACGAGGCTCACTGGCTGAGTTACAGTGTTGCCAGGTGCAGGGAAATGACTGTTTTAGGAAATTTAGAAGTCCACACAGGGAAATACCGAAATAATTTACAGTTCGTTCAAGAGTAAACAGGGAAATTTTTACAAGATCTAATAATACCTAAAAAAAAACCATCAATGTTCACAGGGAATAATTGAGGTAAAAAGGGAAATTTTGATATTAAATATATAAGGGTAATGTGGCCAAGCAGACATGGCAACACTGTCACCTATCAACTCACCTCAACTATAATGGCGGAAGTCTAGATTACCGTAAATTCACCTCTTTATTATTTGTGTTTTTTGTTAATTAAATCGATTTATTTAATATATTGGTGTACCCAGAGAGACGGGAGATCTTCTACTATATATCATAGGTATGTTAAGAGAGAGAGAGAGAGAGAGAGAGAGAGAGAGAGGAAGAGAGAGTGAGTGTGAGAGAGAGGAAGACAGATAGTGATTTTTTTTTTTTTTTTTTATTTAATTAATTTATACAGATAGTGAGAGTGAGAGAGAGAGAGGAAGAGGGAGAGAAAGAGAGAAAAAGAGAGAGAGAAAGTCATATAGAAAGTATATACCACAGAAATGAACAAATTATTGAAATTAATTAAGGGAAATTTACACGTAAATATTGTCTACCTCACACACTGTTTATTTATTTATTTATTTATCTATGTATTTATCTATTTATTTATCTATCTATCTATTTACTTATTTATCAATTTATTTATCTATTTAACTATTTATTTATCTATATATTTATTATTTATTTATTTATTTCCTTATTTATTTATAACCTTACCTGACCAAACCTAACCTAACCTAACTTAACCTTACTTAACCTAACCTTACTTAACCTAAACTAAACTAACCTAAACTAAACTAACCTAACCTTACTTAACCTAACCTTACTTAACCTAACCTAACTTAACCTAAGGTGTTGTGTTTTATTAATTTGTTTGGTATTATTGATAATCAATTATACAGGAAAACAAATATTTTCGTTATATAATTATTTAATATTTACATATTTTATTATATAGGTTAATTTTGTTTTAGTTGTATGTGTGAATATTACAGTATCTCAATGACAAACTACCTGGAAATAACCGTGGTAAAATACTGGGAAATAACCGTGGTAAAGTACTGGGAAATAACCGTGGTAAAGTACTGGGAAATAACCGTGGTAAAGTACTGGGAAATAACCGGGGTAAAGTACTGGGAAATAACCGTGGTAAAATACTGGGAAATAACCGTGGTAAAATACTGGGAAATAACCGTGGTAAAGTACTGGGAAATAACCGGGATAAAATACTGGGAAATAACCGGGGTAAAATACTGGGAAATAACCGGGGTAAAATACTGGGAAATAACCGTGGTAAAATACTGGGAAATAACCGTGGTAAAATACTGGGAAATAACCGTGGTAAAATACTGGGAAATAACCGTGGTAAAATACTGGGAAATAACCGTGGTAAAATACTGGGAAATAACCGTGGTAAAGTACTGGGAAATAACCGTGGTAAAATACTGGGAAATAACCGTGGTAAAGTACTGGGAAATAACCGTGGTAAAATACTGGGAAATAACCGTGGTAAAGTACTGGGAAATAACCGTGGTAAAGTACTGGGAAATAACCGTGGTAAAATACTGGGAAATAACCGTGGTAAAGTACTGGGAAATAACCGTGGTAAAATACTGGGAAATAACCGTGGTAAAATACTGGGAAATAACCGGGGTAAAATACTGGGAAATAACCGGGGTAAAATACTGGGAAATAACCGTGGTAAAATACTGGGAAATAACCGGGGTAAAGTACTGGGAAATAACCGTGGTAAAATACTGGGAAATAACCGTGGTAAAGTATGGGAAATAACCGTGGTAAAATACTGGGAAATAACCGTGGTAAAGTACTGGGAAATAACCGTGGTAAAGTACTGGGAAATAACCGTGGTAAAATACTGGGAAATAACCGGGGTAAAGTACTGGGAAATAACCGGGGTAAAGTACTGGGAAATAACCGTGGTAAAATACTGGGAAATAACCGTGGTAAAATACTGGGAAATAACCGGGGTAAAATACTGGGAAATAACCGTGGTAAAATACGGTATTTATTGAAAGAATTACCATGTTGTAGCAGTGTTGCCAGATCCGGCTGGGTCCCGGTATTTTACCCCGGTCATTTCCCGTACTTTACCACGGTTATTTACGTGTTTACTTGTTACTTGTTCTTTATCTTAAATTTCTTTCTTTATAGGTAACTCGCAGAACAAAAAAGTGTTCACCTTGTTCTTGAAGTTCAAACCATGTTATTTCATTTGTTGTTCTCTGTGTGTTAACCCTGTACTGACATGTGTGTGTGTGTGTGTGTGTGTGTGTAATAAACGTAGATTCTTGTGCTGAGAGACACACAGATACGTATACGGAGAGAGAGAGAGAGAGAGAGAGAGAGAGAGAGAGAGAAAGAGAGAGAGAGACATACACACACACACACACACGATTTGTTGTTCTCTGTGTGTTAGTCCGTTCCAATGGTTTCAACACTTTTAATAGTTGTGTTATATATGATGGACATCCTGTATTCAGTGCTTCATAAGTCACCACACACAACTTATATATTATTCTATAACAGGGAAAGATGGAGACACTTCAGCCGTGACCATCACCATGGAGGGAGTTCCTGGAGGGAGGGAAAGATGGAGACACTTCAGCCGTGACCATCACCTTGGAGGGAGTTCCTGGAGGGAGGGAGAAAGATGGAGACACTTCAGCCGTGACCATCACCATGGAGGGAGTTCCTGGAGGGAGGGAGAAAGATGGAGACACTTTGAGACTTGGCCATCACCATGGAGGGAGTTCCTGGAGGGAGGGAGGGAAAGATGGAGACACTTCAGCCGTGACCATCACCATGGAGGGAGTTCCTGGAGGGAGGGAGTGAGGCATCATCTACTATACACCAGTGCTTCTTAACCTCTGGCTCACCATTGGCTCACCAAAGGCTTGTAAAAAATTATTATTATTTTCCCATTAGTAACATATTATGATTATATAGGTACTGTAAGTAGAATTCATAATGCAATATTATAGTATTCTAAGCAGAGCATCATTATACTCATCATTATAATTACTCACGAATGCTCATATACCACATCATAAAGAACTGGGCTATACTAATAAGTGTGACCTTTATAAAATGCTACACAAAAGACGTAAACACATTCCAATACCATCTTAATTTCAACTGCAATATACAGGACAGAACAGTAACCTTAAATATTACCATATTTATAAACCGTTAAGAGAAATGTAGCAGCAGAGAGAGAGAGAGAGAGAGAGAGAGAGAGAGAGAGAGAGAGAGAGCGGCACGTACATGACATGTGTGTGTGTGTGTGTGGAGCGGGAAAAAACAAGAGGCTGAAGATAGGATATAGTAGTTGGACTTTAATTAAAGAAACACTCAAAAACAGAAAATTTACTTCGATTTTTTTTTTTTTTTTTTTTTTTTTTTTTTTTTTTTTCATAAGGAAATTGTCTAATTATCCATTTTAATTTTGTTTCTGTAACATGTTTTTAGAAGCATAATCATATATAGATAGATAGATAGATAGATAGAATAGGTGGACAGATTAAGGGGGTGTGGGAGTAGGGGACAGGCTTGGGGGTTTTTGGGGGGTGCGGGAGTAAGGAAACAGGCTTGGGGGATTTATGGGGGGGTGCGGGAATAAGGGACAGGCTTTCTACCACCCCACCCAACCCCAGGCCTGTCCCCCTACTCCTGCACCCCCCAATAACCCCCAAGCCTGTCCCCTACTTCCCACAGCCCCTTAAGCTATTTGAGAGAGAGAGAGAGAGAGTGTGTGTGTGTGTGTGTGTGTTAGAGGGAGAGGGAGAGTGTGTGTGTGTGTGTGTTAGAGAGAGAGAGAGAGAGAGAGAGAGAGTGTGTGTGTGTGTGTGTGTGTCTCATCTTTTATTATATTTTTTACATACACTCTGCTCTCTTTTTATGTGAGTTTAAATTATGCAAATTTGAAATAGTGTGTATCATGAATAAAATTAAATAAATGTAATTTACACAAACTCTTAAAATACCGTGAACCATTAGGCTCCATTTTCAAGTTAAAATTAAATTATTTATTATAGAAATGTACAATTTACTTTATGCTAAATTCACTTTATGTGACACAACCCTTCACCAACCTATAATGTAATAAAAAAAGAGCACAGTGTATATATATATACATACATACACACATACATATACATACACACACACATACACTTTATGTGACCCCTTCACTAACCTAACCTACCATAAAAAACAAGCACAGTGTACATATATACATACATACACACATACATACACACACACACACACACATACACTTTATGTGACCCCTTCACTAACCTAACCTAACCTAACCTACAGGTAAATAAACTACAAACCCCTTCTCAAACCCATGATACCTGTGGAGGATGAAGGAGGATGTAGAGAAGAGGATGAAGGAGGATGTAGAGAAGAGGATGAAGGAGGATGTAGAGAAGAGGATGAAGGAGGATGTAGAGAAGAGGATGAAGGAGGATGTAGAGAAGAGGATGAAGGAGGATGTAGAGAAGAGGATGAAGGAGGATGTAGAGAAGAGGATGAAGGAGGATGTAGAGAAGAGGATGAAGGAGGATGTAGAGAAGAGGATGAAGGAGGATGTAGAGAAGAGGATGAAGGAGGATGTAGAGAAGAGGATGAAGGAGGATGTAGAGAAGAGGATGAAGGAGGATGTAGAGAAGAGGATGAAGGAGGATGTAGAGAAGAGGATGAAGGAGGATGTAGAGAAGAGGATGAAGGAGGATGTAGAGAAGAGGATGAAGGAGGATGTAGAGAAGAGGATGAAGGAGGATGTAGAGAAGAGGAGGAAGGAGGATGTAGAGAAGAGGATGAAGGAGGATGTAGAGAAGATAGAAGGAGGAGACAACAACAACAACAACAATGGGGAACTACAACAACAACAATAACAACAACAACAACTCTCATTGAGGTAAGTTTGAATTGTTTATTTATTCACTTTGTTTTTGTCTAGATATCTGTTCCTTGTAAATTGGTTGTTTATATGTGAGTTTAAATTATGTGAGTTTGAAATAGTGCGTATCATGAAAAAATTAAATAAATGCAATTTCCATGAACTCTTAAAATACCGTGAACCATTAGGCTCCATTTTCAAGTTAAAGTACAATTATTTATTATGGAAATGTACAATTTACTTTATGCTAAATTCACTTTATGTGACACAACCCTTCACCAACCTATAATGTAATAAAAAAAGAGGAGAGTGTACTCTACTCTTTTTACCCCATGCTAGCCATTTTAAGTACTGTACAATCTGCAATGAAATTATGTACAGTATAAATAAGATTTAACATTGAAAGGGTATGGCTAAGTACTGTACAATTTGCAATGAAATTATGTACAGTATAAATAAGATTTAACATTTAAGTACTGTACAATTTGCAATGAAAACTCACAGAATTATTTATGTTATGTTTCCTGGGGTTGTTTGTTTTCACATTATTTATTGTATGATTTGTGTATATTATTTCTAATTGGTGTATAATATTGTTTTGTAGTCTACAATATTGATTTTCCTTGTTATTTAGATTCAATTTTATATGTCAATCCTTAACTAGTTTGTGTGTGTTTGTATGTATGTAATGAAATGTGCTTGTTAACTTCACTAAGTATGAACAAGTTGAGTAATTAGTCTGAGATGGAGTTTGGTAAAATAAATGTAGTTTACTGTACTGTACAGGTATAGTTATTGACAGTGACATGTATAGTCACTAACTTATAAGGTACAAGTTATTGACAGTGACATGTATAGTCACTAACTTATAAGGTACAAGTTATTGACAGTTATTACTTATAAGGTAAAGTTATTGACACAAACTTTATGTGACAGTGGGGTGGAAATTTCAGTCATCACTAAAACTCGTTGAATTTTCACTCGTGCACAAACATTCCTTAGTTTGTATTCATTAATTTTGGTAATTTTCTTTGAAAAATCACTTCCACTTAATATTAATTTGCGCCTAGATACGCCTAATAGCTGGGAGAGTGTGGTTGGTCCAGCTGTACGCGAATCATGTAGGCCTATGTGACGATACACCCGGAAAATCCCCACATAGGCCTCTAGGACACCAAAATTGACATTTTTATTACCACTTTAAAAAATTTGGACTATTGGGATTTTTGGAGTATCCGTGGTCGGATATACAGTATATATATATATATTGTACTACCTATTATATTACCAGGATAGTAGACCACTGACTATCAACATAATGATACATACATACATACATACATATACCAGGACATTCTTACAGGTATTAAAATATAACCTAACTTTAATAGTGATATAGAGGCACATTTTAGTACTGTACTTGTCTAAATTTAGTACTTTATTATCCATACTTTATTACATGTACTATATACACTCTCTTCTCTTTTTATGCGAGTTTAAATTATGCGAATTTGAAATAGTGCGTATCATGAAAAAAACTAAATAAATGCAATTAAAATAACGTGAACCATTAGGCTCCATTTTCAAGTTAAAGTTAAATTATTTATTATGGAAATGTACAATTTACTTTATGTGACACAACCCTTCACCAACCTATAATGTAATAAAAAAAGAAGAGAGTGTAATAACATAACTTTAATAATGATATAGAGGCACATTTTAGTACTTTATCCATCTTTTCCATATATATATACATGTATATATATATATTATTATTATTATTATTATCAATATTTACTTATTAGTAGGTTGTATTTTATTATTTAAAGAGTTGTAGGGTTGAGTTAATAGGTTGTATTTTATAGACACATAGAATTAACCTTGATTAAATATGTTGTAAATTAAATAGGTTGTAAATTAAATAGGTTGTAAATTTAATAGGTTGTATTTTGTTACAGAGTTGTGGAGTTGTAACAAGAGACTGAAGAAACTTTATTGTTTGTTGTTGTTGTTGTTCCTTGCACCATCAATAACAACAACAACAACAGCAACAACAACAACAACAAGAACAGTACAACCAAAACTATAGGAATTTGAAGAACAACAACAACAACAACAGTACAATTTGAACAACAACAACAACAGTACAATTTGAAGAACAACAACAACAACAACAGTACAATTTGAAGAACAACAACAACAGTACAATTTGAAGAACAACAACAACAACAACTACAACAACAACAATTGTAAGTATTTATGATATTACATTGTTCTATTATTTGTTGTTGCTTGTTGTTGTTGTTGCTTGTGTGTGTGTATGTATGTGTATCTCTCTGTATATGTGTGTGTGTGTGTATGTGTTCCTCTCTCTCTGTATATGTGTGTGTGTTTCTGTGTGTGTATGTATGTGTTCCTCTCTGTATATGTGTGTGTGTTTCTGTGTGTGTATGTATGTGTTCCTCTCTGTATATGTGTGTGTCTCTCTCTCTGTGTGTATGTGTACATGTTTCCTCTCTGTCTGTGTGTATATGTGTATATGTTTCCTCTCTGTCTGTGTGTATATGTGTATGTGTTCCTCTCTCCGTGTGTATACAGTATATGTGTGTGTTTCTCTCTCTGTGTGTATTATTTCTGTGCGTGTGTATATATTATTCCTGTGTGTGTGTGTGTGTATTATTTCTATGTGTGTGTATATTATTCCTATGTGTGTGTGTGTGTGTGTGTGTGTGTGTGTGTGTGTGTGTGTGTGTTTCGTGGCAATATTTGAAGGACCCATTTTCCTCCAATTTCTTTTTAGTGTGTATGTATGTATGTTAGAAGGATAGTGTATGTATGTATGTATGTTTGTGTGTGTGTATGTATGTATGTATGTATGTTTATGTATGTATGTTTGAAGGATAGTGTATGTGTATGTATGTATGTTTGAAGGATAGTGTATGTATGTTTGAAGGATAGTGTATGTGTATGTATGTATGTTAGAAGGATAGTGTATGTATGTATGTGTGTTAGAAGGATAGTGTATGTGTATGTATGTATGTTAGAAGGATAGTGTATGTGTATGTATGTATGTTAGAAGGATAGTGTATGTATGTATGTATGTTTGTGTGTGTATGTATGTATGTATGTATGTTTATGTATGTATGTTTGAAGGATAGTGTGTGTGTGTGTGTGTGTTATCATACTAATTGTCCAGTATGATTTATTGAATATACAGTTTGTATGTATGTATGTATGTAGCTTGGGGGAAAAAAATAATTTGAAGGACTCATTTATTTATTATTATTATTTTTTTAGTTTGTCTGTCTGTCTGTATGTATAATTTGTCTGTCTGTATGTATGTAGTAATATTTTGTACTCAAACACACATAAAGGTTTTAATACTAATTAATCTATTTATTTTACAGATGTGAAGAGAGAGAGAGAGAGAGAGAAGAAAGGAAGGAGAGGAAGAAGGAAGGAAGGAGGGAGGAGAAGAGAAGAAGAAGAAGATAGAGATAGAGAGGAGGAGAGAAGCCATCACACAGATTAAACTTTAATTAAGGTAAGGTTAGGTTTAGGTAGTAAATATTAATTAATGGTGAATTAATTCTTAATTAATTAAAATTGACAATAGAAGTCAACACATTAAAGTTAATTAAGGTAGTTTGAGTTAAGTCATTTTAATTAGTTAATTAATATAAAATTAATTCTTTAATTAAACCTACATTGAGAATAATTAAATTATCCAGAATTAATAGTAAATTTTATAAGTTGTTTTGTTAATCTATTTCTGTATTAATAATAAAAACAATAGTAATAAAAATAAAAATAATAATAATAATTTGAAGGACTCGTTTATTTGTTATTATTATTATTTATTAGTTTGTATGTATGTTAAAAATATATTGTACTCAAACACACAAAGATTTAATACTAATTAATGTATTTATTTTACAGGTGTGAAGAAGAGGAGAGAGAGAGAAGAAAGGAGGGAGGAGAACACACAGAGGAGAGAAGAAAAAGAACAAGAACACACAGAGGAGAGAAGAAGAAGAGAACAAGAACACACAGGAGAAGAAGAAGAGAAAAGAACAACAACAACAGAGAGAGAAGAAGAAGAGAAACAAGAGAGAAAAACAACAACAAAAGATAAAATAAAAACCATATACTATTATTTTATATATTTTATTTACCTCTTACATATATAAACA
>JAWZYT010003861.1:0-2500 GCA_034508575.1 Petrolisthes manimaculis | reverse complement strand
GTTAGGTTAGGTTAGGTTAGGTTAGGTTAGGTTAGGTTAGGTTAGGTTAGGTTAGGTTAGGTTAGGTTAGGTTAGGTTAGGTTAGGTTAGGTTAGGTTAGGTTAGGTTAGGTTAGGTTAGGTTAGGTTAGGTTAGGTTAGGTTAGGTTAGGTTAGGTTAGGTTAGGTTAGGTTAGGTTAGGTTAGGTTAGGTTAGGTTAGGTTAGGTTAGGTTAGGTTAGGTTAGGTTAGGTTAGGTTAGGTTAGGTTAGGTTAGGTTAGGTTAGGTTAGGTTAGGTTAGGTTAGGTTAGGTTAGGTTAGGTTAGGTTAGGTTAGGTTAGGTTAGGTTAGGTTAGGTTAGGTTAGGTTAGGTTAGGTTAGGTTAGGTTAGGTTAGGTTAGGTTAGGTTAGGTTAGGTTAGGTTAGGTTAGGTTAGGTTAGGTTAGGTTAGGTTAGGTTAGGTTAGGTTAGGTTAGGTTAGGTTAGGTTAGGTTAGGTTAGGTTAGGTTAGGTTAGGTTAGGTTAGGTTAGGTTAGGTTAGGTTAGGTTAGGTTAGGTTAGGTTAGGTTAGGTTAGGTTAGGTTAGGTTAGGTTAGGTTAGGTTAGGTTAGGTTAGGTTAGGTTAGGTTAGGTTAGGTTAGGTTAGGTTAGGTTAGGTTAGGTTAGGTTAGGTTAGGTTAGGTTAGGTTAGGTTAGGTTAGGTTAGGTTAGGTTAGGTTAGGTTAGGTTAGGTTAGGTTAGGTTAGGTTAGGTTAGGTTAGGTTAGGTTAGGTTAGGTTAGGTTAGGTTAGGTTAGGTTAGGTTAGGTTAGGTTAGGTTAGGTTAGGTTAGGTTAGGTTAGGTTAGGTTAGGTTAGGTTAGGTTAGGTTAGGTTAGGTTAGGTTAGGTTAGGTTAGGTTAGGTTAGGTTAGGTTAGGTTAGGTTAGGTTAGGTTAGGTTAGGTTAGGTTAGGTTAGGTTAGGTTAGGTTAGGTTAGGTTAGGTTAGGTTAGGTTAGGTTAGGTTAGGTTAGGTTAGGTTAGGTTAGGTTAGGTTAGGTTAGGTTAGGTTAGGTTAGGTTAGGTTAGGTTAGGTTAGGTTAGGTTAGGTTAGGTTAGGTTAGGTTAGGTTAGGTTAGGTTAGGTTAGGTTAGGTTAGGTTAGGTTAGGTTAGGTTAGGTTAGGTTAGGTTAGGTTAGGTTAGGTTAGGTTAGGTTAGGTTAGGTTAGGTTAGGTTAGGTTAGGTTAGGTTAGGTTAGGTTAGGTTAGGTTAGGTTAGGTTAGTTAGGTTAGGTTAGGTTAGGTTAGGTTAGGTTAGGTTAGGTTAGGTTAGGTTAGGTTAGGTTAGGTTAGGTTAGGTTAGGTTAGGTTAGGTTAGGTTAGGTTAGGTTAGGTTAGGTTAGGTTAGGTTAGGTTAGGTTAGGTTAGGTTAGGTTAGGTTAGGTTAGGTTAGGTTAGGTTAGGTTAGGTTAGGTTAGGTTAGGTTAGGTTAGGTTAGGTTAGGTTAGGTTAGGTTAGGTTAGGTTAGGTTAGGTTAGGTTAGGTTAGGTTAGGTTAGGTTAGGTTAGGTTAGGTTAGGTTAGGTTAGGTTAGGTTAGGTTAGGTTAGGTTAGGTTAGGTTAGGTTAGGTTAGGTTAGGTTAGGTTAGGTTAGGTTAGGTTAGGTTAGGTTAGGTTAGGTTAGGTTAGGTTAGGTTAGGTTAGGTTAGGTTAGGTTAGGTTAGGTTAGGTTAGGTTAGGTTAGGTTAGGTTAGGTTAGGTTAGGTTAGGTTAGGTTAGGTTAGGTTAGGTTAGGTTAGGTTAGGTTAGGTTAGGTTAGGTTAGGTTAGGTTAGGTTAGGTTAGGTTAGGTTAGGTTAGGTTAGGTTAGGTTAGGTTAGGTTAGGTTAGGTTAGGTTAGGTTAGGTTAGGTTAGGTTAGGTTAGGTTAGGTTAGGTTAGGTTAGGTTAGGTTAGGTTAGGTTAGGTTAGGTTAGGTTAGGTTAGGTTAGGTTAGGTTAGGTTAGGTTAGGTTAGGTTAGGTTAGGTTAGGTTAGGTTAGGTTAGGTTAGGTTAGGTTAGGTTAGGTTAGGTTAGGTTAGGTTAGGTTAGGTTAGGTTAGGTTAGGTTAGGTTAGGTTAGGTTAGGTTAGGTTAGGTTAGGTTAGGTTAGGTTAGGTTAGGTTAGGTTAGGTTAGGTTAGGTTAGGTTAGGTTAGGTTAGGTTAGGTTAGGTTAGGTTAGGTTAGGTTAGGTTAGGTTAGGTTAGGTTAGGTTAGGTTAGGTTAGGTTAGGTTAGGTTAGGTTAGGTTAGGTTAGGTTAGGTTAGGTTAGGTTAGGTTAGGTTAGGTTAGGTTAGGTTAGGTTAGGTTAGGTTAGGTTAGGTTAGGTTAGGTTAGGTTAGGTTAGGTTAGGTTAGGTTAGGTTAGGTTAGGTTAGGTTAGGTTAGGTTAGGTTAGGTTAGGTTAGGTTAGGTTAGGTTAGGTTAGGTTAGGTTAGGTTAGGTTAGGTTAGGTTAGGTTAGGTTAGGTTAGGTTAGGTTAGGTTAGGTTAGGTTAGGTTAGGTTAGG